>JAXASZ010000563.1:0-64902 GCA_038407095.1 Ceratocystis destructans
GGGGGGGGGGGGGGGGGGGAGGGGGGGGGGGAGGGAGAGAAGAGGGAAAATCGCGGGGGGGGGGGGTGGGTGGGCTGACGATGGGTTGGGTAGTCAGTTCATGGGCTCGTCTGTTGTCCATAGTAAGGTCCCCGGGGGGGGGGGGGGGGGGGGGGTTATGTCTGCGATCCAGGTCCAGGAACGAGAGGTGCTCAAGCTGTCGGGTGACCTATGCTGCCCTTTTTGTCCAACTATTATCTACTGGGTGCTCGCTTACACGGCAGCATGATGTGGGGGCGGGGAGGAAGGAAAGGCCAGGCGACTAAAAAGGAAAGAGAAAAGATACAACTCTAAATTTATGAATTGGCACTGGCGCATTTGTGAAGCTCCACGAGTCAGCCATAAATTTTCAAGGAAGGAAGCAAAAAAGCGAAGAATAAAAAAATAGAAAATAAAAGATAAAAGATAGAAAAATAAAAATAAAAATAAAAAATAAAAAGAATTAAAAAAGGCCATTTATAGAGAGAGGATCCGCATAATGCTAGTATTAATTGAGGGGGGCTTTTCTCTATTAGGAATTAAGGAGAACATATACTTTCATCCAGGTCTACCTAAAGCAAGCAGAAGGAAGGGGAACAAACATAGGAAGAACAAACATAGGAACACGAAAAGTAGCTCGCATGAAGCAAGAACAAATGGAAACAACAAAGGAAGAGACACAGAAAGAGACGCCGGAAGAGACGCAGGAAATGAAGACAAGAAAGCCACAAATGAGATAACACAAACAAGCAAGTAATGGTAGATCTGTGAAGAAGGCGGGTTGCGTAGGGCAGATCTCTCTTTCAGCGCCAGGACAGCACAGTACAGCACAGGGATGCCTGCTGTGGTCCTGGCCAGAGAAAACGAGACAACAAAGAGACAACAGTCCCTGGATTTAACTTGAAACGTGAGGCGAGTGGCCAAGGGTGCATTAGCATTGGTCAGTGCATACCTGTGGCGGGCAGGTCAGATCAGGGACCTCTGTTCTTGCCGGTCTCCAAATTCCAGTGTCTATTCTTTGCAGGCAGGCCAATCACAACATCACGATGACAAGAGACAAGACTTTTTTTTTCTGAGAACCTTGATTTTTTGGCTAAGATAGAAACGAAAAGTAGATAACCCATCAGAACTGATACAAAATGACATAGAAATTTGATTTGCGGGAAGAAGAAAACCTTCTCCTCCCCTAAAGAAAAATGTAAGAAGATCGAAAAAAGAGGAAAAATAATCAGGAGAAGTGAATAGAAGCGAACAAACACTTGGCAGAAGAGCCACAAACGTAAAAGATGCGCCAAAGTGGTGGAAAAATAAAATCAACAAAAGAAGGACCCCGGAAACACACCCATTTGTTGGAATCAACGCCGGCCTCTCGAACGAACGTTCCCAATGGGGGGAGAAGAGAAGCAATGAGGCGTAAGAGAAGAGAATCATATCTGCAATGCGCATCAGAGTGTGGGTCTAATATGAACAAAAAGGTCACTGTCCTTCTATCGCTTTAAACGACTACCTCCGATTTGCTCATGCCAACCGGGGGCGAAACGTTCTCAGCGTACTTTCCACCATAGTTTCCGGCGGGCGAGTAGTTGCAGACCGTGTACCACGCCTCCATCTCGGCCATGGTGCCGGCGCCGCACTTGAACGAAGCGCAGCCAACCTTCTTGGTGTCCTTCCAGACAATCTGGCTGAAGTGGCCCCAAGCCTTGAAGTTGGACATGTCAGGCTCGCCTCCGTAGCCGGGGAACAGCTCAAGCTCGCTGTTGTACCACATGTTGGTGACAGCCTGCTGGATAGCAGTGCCAGAGTCGGGCATGTCGTCAGTAGTACCGAACATGGCAATGTTCTGGCCGTAGCCACCACCACCGGGAGTCATGTCGTGGCCCCACACGCACTTCTGGGCGGAAGACAGAGCATAGGATGCAAGGTTCTCGTCCCAGTCAAGAGCAGAAGCAGAGTGGTTCTGACGGTGGATGTTGTGGGATGAGAGCGAAGCCTGAGACTCGACAGAGCCACCAGAGTTGTTGTCGGTAGAGGCAGGAGTGCTGGGAGCGGGGGCGGGGGCAGGGGCCTCAGGGGTCTTGACGGGGGCGTAGACGGGCTCGGGCTCCTGGGTAGGAACGTAGACGGGCTCGGGCTCCCGGGTGGGGACGTAGACGGGAGCGGGCTCCGACGGCGCAGGCTCATAGACTGGGGCGGGGGCCGGGGTTTCGTAAACGACGGGAGGGTATGTAGTGACCTTGGTGGTGGTAGAGGTGGAGATGGAAACGTAGTCGACCTTGGGCTTCTTGCGGTTCATAAAGTACGAGTCACCGTAGTCAGCGGCCTTGACCTTGCCGCCCGTGGTGGGGGCAGGAGCAGGCTTGCCGTCAGGGTAGACGTAGGCGGTAACAGTCTCGACCTCGTACAGAGTGACGAGCTTGCGGACCTGAAGAGGACTGGCGAAGCCAAGAGCGGCTGAGGCCACAGCCATAGCAATGGAAGCCTTCATTTTGATAGGTTTGGAGGTGGAAGTTTTGAGGACTGTGTAAATATGTTAGCAACAATGTAGCAGAGACAAGAGAAATTGTAGGCAGTGGATGGCAAGACGGCAAAGAAAGCGACCTCATGGGCTCTTTATAGAAACACACATGTGGTTATGTTCTGGTATTCCTATTTATATCTCCAGACTAAGACACACTTGGAAGCAAGTCTAGGAGACTAAGAAATAGGCATGTGCACATACACGCGAGCATCAACTCAATGATGTCATCGTATGTCGAGCACAAGTGACCATTGGCAGAGGGGAGAGGCAAAATTCAGGGTGGTATGTGGGTTGAGGATGGGATAGCATAGGCGGTTCTTTCTCTCCGGGTTGGCGATAGAATAACCGATCTGGACCATGGGCTTACAAAGTTGTTGATTTTGGAGCGGCGTTTTTCTTTTGACGTATGAAACTCAGATCCAGCTGGGTAAGAAATCAGACAGCACAGCTGATGAGATTTCGGGGATAAAAAGGATGTTTGTTGAAAGGTCTAGAGGAATATAGTGTAAGCAGATGTGATGGTTTTGTAGTCCAGATCCGGTCGGCGCAGAAAGAGAAAGAAAACTATAAGAAATAAGGGCAGAGCTCAAGCTGTGAGGTACCGTAAACAGTAGAAAATCAGGAAGGAGAAAGAGCACGAGTCGTCCTGATGACTTGCGAGTCTGAATGGTGGTTCTTGGTCGTCTGGACAAAGCGGGCAATGTATCGCTTAAGTAGCCGGCGATTCCAAGACAAGACAAGAGTACACCGCAGAAGACGAGAGGACACCAAAGGAGAAGCGAGGCTCAGGAGAAGGTTGGTGGACAGCCGGCTGGAGTCGGACTGATCGTCAAGGGCTCAAGGGGGGGAGGGGGGATATGGGAAGGTGGCGGGTTCGCCCCAGCTAGCAGCGCAAAGCACACCCAGGTACTATATAGACCGACTTGGCAGCGAGCGAGACAAGCCACAGGACAGGCGGGCAGGCCATGGGGCAGAAAGTGTCGGCAAGACAGGCGCAGGGCAATAAGACAGGGACATGGACGGAGGCAAGAAACACAGATACACACTTACAGATTGAAGGCTAAGTAAGGAATGACAGTGTCTAAAAGACAGTTGGACGTTGTTGTGAAAGGAGAGTCGAAGGGTAAGAAGCAGAAAGAAGTGAAAGATAAAAAATACTTCAGTGAACCAAAGGAATGGAGGCCAGCTGAGCAAAGGAGAAGCGAAGAACCAAAAAGGAGTGGTGAGGAGGGAAAGGAGAGAGAGAGTAGGTGAATGATGGGGCGGGGGGAAAGGTCGGTACATATAAGCTAAAAGTCCAAGCAGAGCGAGGGTTAAGGCCAGCCAGACAAGCCGGCGTTGAAGAAGGAAGGAACAGTAAGGGCAGTAGGCTCTTTCTTACTCCATCCCTCCTCGCTGAGTGGAGGGAGGGCCCCCTGCCTTGGGTCTTTCTTGGCTCATCTAGCTGTTGCTGGCTGGGCTTGGGACTGGGCTTGCAAGAATGAAGGAGCCAAGTATCACAGTCCAAAAGAGAAATGGTCGTAAAATAAAAATAAAATAATAGACTTTGAAGAGGAAACAAAGGAATGAAAGGGGAAAGAGAGAAAAGAGTGTAGTCGGAGAATTAGACATCAGGGAGGATAGATAAAATGCGGCGAATTGATTGAAGCACGGCACGAGAGCAAAAGGAGCAGGGAAGCATGCAATTATTGCTTGCCATCAGCGGTGGTCCGCTCCGTGCCATTAACGCCAGCATAGATGGGCCAGCAATCTATTTCGGGGCTGCTGTTCATCTCCTCTAGGTGATGCGCCTTTCGGCCCAGAGGAGCACTGAGCCAGGGACCATCCAGACCAGTATAGAGGAGTGTGCAGGAGTGTACAGGAGGATAGAGGAGGATAGAGGAGGATAGAGGAGGATAGAGGAGGATAGAGGAGGATAGAGGAGTATAGAGGAGTATAGAGGAGGATAGAGGAGGATACAGGACTATACAGGACTATGCAAGTATACAGGACTATACATGAGCATCCACCACCATCCGACGGCAAGACCAGCACCATCCACCACCATCCACCACCATCCACCCACCATCCACCCACCAAACACAGTCCCAGCAGCAACAAAGACATGGCCGCAAACAATCCGAAAACCAGGGAAATTGGCAATACCAGAGTCCTCCGCCGTCCAGGGCTTTTCCCAGAGTGGCTTCAAGGCGTTGTTTGATGTTGATGCAGGCTGGAGGCCAGGCCCGTTGTGCTACTTGCAGCTAGCTTTCTGCGTATGCCGTGTCATTTCTACGGTTGGGTTGAGTTGTACAGCCGAGGACAGATGAACAGAGGCTATCTGCCAGCACTGGACAGCAAACCCTAGCGTACCCCGATGTATATCATCTCGTATATTGCATGTGCCTCTACCCGAGTATACATCTGCTGGCCATGCCCTTGTCGAGCGCTGTCTCTGGCCCATCTTGCACCGTCTTTCGTGTCTTTCCTCTCTCCTTCCCTTTCTTCTTTCTGGCTTGTTCCTTCCCTTTCTCTTTTGTTTGGTTGTGTAATTACTCGGTTTAGTGGCTTGTTCATGCCTTAGCTTTGCCTCTTTCCTTTTGTTCTTTTTTTTTTTCCATCTCTTTCTGTGCCTCTCTTGTCGCTCTTTCCTGTTCCTATTATTAAATATATCTTTTTAGGTCTTTACGGTTCTTTGGGTTCGTGTCTGTGCCACTTTTCTCTTTTATTTTATTATTATTAATTATCTATTATAGATACATATTTATTATATTTATTATTATTTTCTATTATTCTTTTTTTTTCTTTCTTTTTATACACATGTGTATATCATTTTTTCCCACCTCTCTTAACATGCTCTTGCTTAGCTTCCCCTGCTCTCTCCCCTGTACGCCCTATTTCTTTTCTCCTTCTCCCCCCGCCTCTTTTCCTTTTCCCTCTGTAATTTGTACTCACTCTGTCTCAGCTCCATGGCGGATTCATCCTGTAGCGTACCCGCAAAGCAACCTACCTACTTGTCTGGCAGAAGAGTAGAAACCCGCAAAGAACACGGCTTCGCTGCTCAACGTGCAATACCATTCCTCGTCTTGTTGCAGAGTGCAATTATCGAAGGAAGGAAGGAAGGAAGGAAGGAGGCATTCAATAAATCTGGCCCTGGAAAAGTACTTGACTAGAGACAAAGAAAGCCTTGAAGAATAGCGTGGGAATTATACTGCACAAAACCCGTCCACAGAGACAAAAAAAAGACAGACAAGCCTACTCTCCGGTCTGTCTGTCCATGCTCCCCGACCATTTATCACCACACGCTCTTGGCATCAGGCGCAACAGCAGGCTTGTTCGCTTGTTGGATTCCATAGTCCGGATCAGATACTGTGTTGTATCGAACCCAACACAGACATCACTCCCAGACAAGCCTGACAAAGCACTAGGCACTTCAAATCGAAACAATAACATGTCAAGTGACCCATTCATTTGCAAGCACACAAAAGAAGCTCCAACAGAAAATGGAATGGCATAATCATGGCACCCACTTCCCCCCTGTTCTCCCTCTCTTCTTGTTGCTCCTACTGGAGGAATCAGAAAACGAGATAAGGGGGTGTTTATTTTGATGAAGGTAGGTAGGTGTATTAGGATCGAGTGCAGGAACCAAGAAATAACTGCAACCAGGCAAAATGATGCCGCTTCTACCATACTGCTGCGCTGTCCCATCCAGTTTTACTGTGTTTTCTGGGCGTCCTGCGAGTTGAATTACATATACGGGTCCTCCTTGTTAGTGTCTCCAAAAGCAGACGCAGGAACAAACTAATCGACTGTCTTCGCTGTTTGTCTCCCTCGCCGGGCCCCTGCATCTGTTGCAAGCAGCTACTGCTTTGTTCGTCCCCTACATACAGCATGCAATATGCTACACCAATATATGCAATATACACATGTGCGTGCAGTTGCGTCTGCGAGTTGTATTATGTCTCTGATGCGCAGGATATGCGTAGTGCTAGGGGCCGTATATGCTGATCTGACTTACCGCTCTCAGTGGAACAGTCAGCTGCAGGTTGCATTATCAGCGGCTTCCTCTCCCTCTCCCCAGTCCATCTTCATTTTCTTTGTCCTTGGCACCTCCTGCCTGCACCGTGTGTGCGTGCGGCTCTCTAGGTCTACAGCACAGCAGCGCCTAGCCAATTCTGAAACACATATTAGACCCACACCTGTCATCTTCATCCCCATTTGTGTCTGTCGCACACGCATAACCCCCTCCCCTCCCCGGTTGTCTCTTTTTCCCCTTCCCCCTTGCCATCCTATCAGAGCTCTGAACCCCGCCTTTTTTTTTTCCTTCCTGACTAAGCGGCCAACTCACGAAGCCATAACCCCCAGGAAATACCCTAGTCTTCAACTCCCTTCGCTTTCTCTTACTTCCAATTTTGCGTCAAGGGCTAACGCTAGCCTCGTTCTTGGCATATGCCTCCTCAGCCTATAAGGCTTCTACAGGCTGAAAGTGGACAAAACATGGCTTGGTATGTTGTACTTGGCTGAGACTGGGGCCTAGGCCCTAGACCGGACCCAGGCTGGCTGGGCACCCCTCGACATGCTGATTGGCCTCAGACTTTCTATGATGATATTACTTTGAAGAAGTAGGGAGGCAAAAGACGGGACT
Source organism: Ceratocystis destructans (assembly GCA_038407095.1). NCBI lineage: Eukaryota > Fungi > Ascomycota > Sordariomycetes > Microascales > Ceratocystidaceae > Ceratocystis > Ceratocystis destructans. The sequence goes on from JAXASZ010000563.1 coordinate 7,161, forward strand.
TGGCTTGGGTAAATAGCCGGCTAGCGTGAGATCACAATCACAAGCGAGGATTTCACAAACACCACACAACCAGAGAGGATATGGCCCTTAATTTCGTTTCTACTGCAAACAGCAAAAGGATAGAAGGGGTGACAGAGGCGAACAGACAGACAGACAGGACAAGTGACATACAACAAGGAGAACAAAGGAAGGGAGAGAATCAGGCCCAGACTTGGATGGACCTTTGCAGCAGCAAGAGGTGAGCCTTGTCTCTCTTCCTCATTGGCCATTTCAAGGGGCAGGGGGAGATAATCTTCAATATTATTATATATTATAACTGCATGGCATATTTTGGCTACTCACCAGGATGTAATGTAGATGTACATAACAACAAGCAAAAGCGCAAAAGCGCAAAAGAGCAAAAAGGGCAATTCTAGCGGAAAGAGAATATGAGAGATCAATACAGATCCCGAGCAAGCAGGCGAGCAATCGATACTCGTAGTATGACATTCCTCTTCATTGGTAAAAGGCACTCACAAGCAAGTTGTCACGTGATAGACGCTTTAACATAAATCTATCCCAAACATTGGGTGCTCCAAAGGAATGGAGAACGAGAATCGGAACAAACCAAACAAACAAATGAGAAACCCCGATCCTCAGTACTGCAAGCTCGCTGTCTTTAGGAGAGAGAAAGGAAGGTAGAAAGAAATAGAAAAAAAAAAAGGCAAAAAAAAAAACAAAACAAAAAACTCATGGGAGGAGAAAAGCTTTCCACTGCTGCTTTGCCCTTCCTTAGGGTTAACCACTAGCTGCTATAGCAAGAGCAAGGCTACCACGTCGGAGATTATTTGTCGTGGCGCTCTTCTACAATTGCCATGTTGTCTTTCTTCGTCTTTTTATTTTGCAACTACCGCTTAGCTCTTCCCTCCGAGGCGATCTGATCTACAGCGGTGACGATAACGGCAGTAAAAAAGTCGTGAAGGTCTTTTACGAGGACTTTTTTTCTATACCAAGGCTGCAGTGGCTTTTCCCCCCTATTTTTACGTCACTTTTTGTCAATAAAGGGTTGTGATCAGCCTGGGGGCCAAGCGAGGCCAGCGGGAAGAAGGCAAAAAGAGAAAGATGATCGTCGCGCCAGAACTTCGGGAGATCGCAAATCTAAAGAGCTGTCAGGCAGAAAGCAAGATAGACCGCGATTGTATTCAGTTTGTTAATGCTGCTGGCTGAAATGATTGATCTGCCCCTGCCACCCTTTCCTCTCCCCTTTTTCTTCTTCTTTTTTTCCTTCTTCCATCTTTCCCTTGAATCTCTTGCCGTGTCTGTCTCAGAATAGAGAGGACCAGGCCCTTTTATTTACATTGTCTACCTCTACTCGTTTGCATGTAACACAGTCAACCTTGGTATTCACTGAACTCCCTGGACTATCATTTACTTGCCTGGCAACGAAGCTGTCGACCCAGCTGTCTCTATTCGTACTTGGCGGCCCTGATGTAATCTGCCGTCAAAGCTCGCCTCTTGTTGCTCCTGTCTGTCCTGGGCTACTGGCTAGCCTGTTGCAGCGCTACTTGGTCTTCTCTTTGGGCATTGACGTGCTGCTGTGCTGTGCTGTGCTGTGCTTCTTTCCGATTCCGACATGGCGTTGAAGCTTTTTCTTTGACATGTGCACAGAGGTCCCTATACTGCCATCCTAACAGTACCCAGGCGTAGAATAATACATAACAATACAATAGTCCTCGTACTATTTTCCCTTTATACCTACCTACCTCCTGTTCCCTTCCGCCTCCGTGGCTGAGCGGACTTACAGGCGCCCAAGTCCCCTGTAGGCTGGCATCATTACAGGGCCTTGCCTAGGCGCGAACGCCTACGCCTAACCGCTGCCTTTTACACTTTCTGCATAAGCCGGAGTCGTCATTTGCCTTATCCCAGGGTACAAGGAACGACTAGCAGGTCTGGAATTTAAACATCAGGCTTTGCTGCGACTGTGTAATCAGGTTTTTTCCCTTCTTTTTCGTCTATTTTCCCGCTCTGACTTTGAGGGGCTAGGGCTCACGGGCAGCGAGCTAGGCTCTGAGACCGGTTGAGAAGCATATGGTCTAGGGGCGCTCTTCTGCCCTGATTGGGTCTAGCCAGGAACCAAAAACGTGAGATTTCCGGCTGTCAAGTTTGATTCTTGGACTGTATGCTTAGAGGCATGGACATAGACAAGTACGTGTGTGGCCCTCGCTCAGCAAGAGCTGCGAGTTCATTGATCTCACCACAATCCTTGTTGGAGGCTGGCTTTGTTATTGGCAGAGTCTTTCGTACTATTAATGCGGTTAGGGGTTGCTGTCCCCTGAAGGCTGCCTGTAGCTTCTAACTCTAGCCCCTGTTCTTAGGCGGCACATGCTGATCTGCTGTAAGCCTGCACGGGTATAGCCCAAGTATAGTGGAGAGGCCCTATAGTACAGCGCCACTTAGTGGGCTTAGCGTGCAGCTACTATTGCAGCGTCTTTTGTCCAAGGGAAAAACAAGACAGGAAAGAACAAAGCATCCCCGCATTCCTAGCCATGTCGCGTGGTCCTTTTTCGCATGTGGCCATGACATACGCATGTCCATTCATTTGCTTTCTTTTTGCTTGTTGCACTTGTCCTTTGCGATTACCTCATGTTGCTGTTTTCCCGCCCATCAGGAGATCTCCCCTCAAAGAAATCCGACCTACTATGAAACCGGCCTAATAAACCGTCGGCGCCAAAGGGGAAGGAGGGAAGGAGGGAAGGAGAGAAGGAGGGAAGACGACATGGCCTAGAACTCAAATCTAGACAGGGAGGGGAGGGAATGACGGTGAGAAGGAAGGTGCGGGAAGCTGGGAAGGTGCGATGTACTGTGTACCGATACTTTTGGCCGACAAATCGGTAGCATCTCCTCTCATGATAATGAGCAAGCCCTTCTCCCTCGACAGCAGCTTGGTTCCTTTGATCATGATAAACATAATCCACAGCCCACAACCCACGGCACTTGGTCGCAAAATGCCCTAGCCAGACTCAGAATAATGTCACATTACTTTCCTCTTCGTTTTGCCCTCTTCAAAGCCAGTTTATTTCTCGTGATACGGCCCCCCCCCTCGCCCCTTCATACCCCTTCCCACCAACTCCTCCTGGAGTTAGACCAGCCTAGATTCAGTCAGAAGTCGTGCTGTTTCGTTCTGTGCCCGGAGATTTGCTCTTGTTTGAAATTAATGGACCAGACTCGGAGGAGGAGGAGGAGGAGGAGGAGGGAACATACAAATCTTCTCTTGCCAGCCCCAAAACAACAATAACTTTAATATCTTGCTCAGTTCCTCCTTCTTTTGCTTGATACAGACAAACGTAAAGAACCCAACTTGCCTGCCGGGTAGGATTTCCGTCTCTGAGACACGCATGGCAGAGTCTAATTTTCTAGGTTGTAGGGCTATTAAAGAAAGGAAAGGAGGACAAACAGACGGCAGCAGTCGTAGTTGTTTTTTGGCGGGAGAGAGAGAGAGAGAGAGAGAGAGAGAGAGAAAGACAAAGAAAATCATTCTCTTCTCTTTCCTTGCCTGGGGGGCTTGGGGCCTTGTTTCTTGTGCCTGTCTTACCCTTCCTCTTCCCCCAGCCGAACTTGGTCTCTTTCTTTGGCTGTTATGCTCTTTTCACCTCTCTCGCTGCTCTTCGCATTCGTCCTCCACCGTACATCTTGTTTGTCCTTACAACTGCATATCAAATGACCTCAGCTTGCGACTAGCCGCTCGCTTAGTATTTTAGTATTCCGCCACTCGGTGTTGGCTTATTTCTTCTTCCTTTATCCTTCGTTAGGCCCCGGTGGATGGACGGATGGAGCCCACCCTAGCATACTCGGCATCCCCCTTCTTATGGGAGGAGCTGACAAGTCTAGCTCTGACTCTTAAAAAATTAGGCTTCCACCTTATCTGAGAGGAGCGAGTGCTACGCTGGTTTCAAGGCATATGAAGCAAGTTTTGTCTAGCCATGCTGTCCTTATCCTTCCTCCTCATCCTCCTCCTCTGCTCTTCTTCGTGCGCTCCCCCCCTTTTCTTTTGCCACAAGCTGTGCGACCTGGGCCTTTTGGTACCAATAACATGCATGGAGCACAGGAATTTACTCCATGACTACGTGACTTTATAACTCCTATACCAATTCCTTGGCCCGTCTAGCTGATGTTAGAGACCCGGGCTGTGATACTCTGATGGCGCAATGTGTGCTACACTACAACGGACATGAAGACGGGGAAGGTGGACAAGGTGTAGAAGGAAGAGGGGCAGGAAAAGGACAGGAAGAGGGCAGGAAGAAGGCAGGAAGAGGGCAGGAAGAGGGCAGGAAGAGGGCAGGAAGAGGGCAGGAAGAGGGCAGGAAGAGGGCAGGAAGAGGGCAGGAAGAGGGCAGGAAGAGGGCAGGAAGAGGGCAGGAAGAGGGCAGGAAGAGGACAGGAAGAGGACAGGAAGAGGACAGCAAAAGAGCAGCAAAAGAGCAGCAAAAGAGCAGCAAAAGAGCAGCAAAAGAGCATCAAAAGAGCATCAAAAGAGCATCAAAAAAGCAGCAAGAGAGTAGAGCGAGGGAAACAGGACTCGAGGTTTGTCATTCATCCACTTGACTTACACAGATCCTCTAAGCTGCTGTGCATCCGTTGATGCTTGTGCATCCTACGCAACATACTCTCCGAGTCCTAAAAAGTGTAAAGCCGAGCCGGATGTATTGATTCCACTTAGTTAGACGACCACATATCCAGCCAGCCAATTGGCTAGCTGCACTCTCGTCTCTTCCAGGCCTATCCTCACACAGGAAGAATAAAGCGCCCAAATGACCGTGGCGTATGTTTCTATCTGCTACCTGAGCACACGCGCACGCAAGTACATAAACATTACAACGCCTCTTTTCCTTCTCTCTCTTTCTTCTCTGCGATTGGCGTTGTCAATGTCCGTGGGACCAACCCCGAACGAAGTGTTACATCGAAACGGCCGGCCTCAATGGTGACACAGGCTCTTTGGCGGTAAGGTTACACGAATGAACGACGAAGACAATAGAGAACACACAAACACGCATACAGAGAGACAAAGGAAGAGAAAAGAGAGAAAAACAATAGAGGAAAGACAGAAAGCGCAGGTAAATGGCCAAAGTGGCTATGAAAGAGACAAAAGAAAGACAAAGGCTGGCTGATGCGAGGAAACAAGAAGAGTTGTGTTGGGTTGCAAAGGCTGCTGGGTGACTTGGGTATTTTAACTGGTTGTCGCTGGAACTTGACCGCATCTTCTGTGTTCCAAGGTTTCAACTAGACTCAAGCACTAGCGACCATTGCAGATACCCACGGATAGGTGAGGAAAAGCGCTAGCCTAATTCTCTATACGTTTGTTTCCTCCCAGGTTGCATATGGACATCAACAAAGTCGCCGTCAACAACCCAATGCAAGAGTGGAATGGCCAATAATGAAAAAAAACAAATGAAAAAAAATAGAACCAGGAAGCGCCGCCACGACATCAGCGAGCCATGTGTAGCGTTCATTATCATCACGACATCATGGGCTACTGTGTGCTATGGATATTTACGTGGCAGGCTCGCTTCATATACCTCCCGGGCTTCAGAAAAAGCTGCCATCGCCTCTACCCCTGGCTTATCTTCACCCGGCTGGAACGTCCGGAAAATCTTTGCTTCGCTATGAGCACAGGGCTGGCATATGATACACAATATGCGGTGCTTGCCGTGGCTGCGTGGGCCAAAGTTTGGTTATTAGGGCGGCTTTAATGTGCTGGCAATATGTTGCTGTCTAGAGCCACCCATGCCAGGCACCTATGCTAGCCATGGAACTTCAGGTCCCCAGTCCGTATCTGCAGTATAGCTCACTTTTGAATATAACATTCTCCCCGCGTAGGACTATTTTAATACTGCTGCTGAGATATCACTGCATCCTACCTCGGCAGCTGCGTCCCTTCTTCCTCTATGCCTCTTGATGCTCGCAGCCCTTCGTCTGCCTTTTCCTTCTCCTCCAACACTATGCCGGTCTTATACGCCTCGCCCCCCGTCCAACTCTGTCTCGCCTCGCCGCCTTTGATATATTAGTGTCGCTGCCACAGCCCGTCGATTTCAACACTTTTGCATTCGGCTCATGTATCTCAACTCTGCTATTGCTGGTACTCCACCTGGAGCGTGTAGGCGCTATCAGCAGGTCTCTGTCAGGCCGTGCATTGAATAGTGATACTAAGGCCTCCTTTGATTGGTCCCGAGAAATTGCGCTTGTTGCTGGGGCCTTTGGAGGGATTGGCGGGAAAAAACTGCGCAAAACCTGGTACAGAAGGGCACGAGATAGTGGTTGACGTAATGTCATTGGCTTATGACAAGCACGAGTGGGATGGGATATCTGGGGCACACTCTTTCTTATCTACACACTGCGGTTTGCTAACTTGGCCGTCACACATAGAATCAAAGCCCGTACCACTGTCGGTGCGCTGTTTTGCAATGCAAAGGATTGTGAAAAGCTTCAGCCAAGATTAGCAAGTGAGTGCCTGTTCGATGTACCGCTACGTATCAATAAATAAATAGGCTGGCAAACGTCAGAGAAAATGGGACGGCCCGCAGTAGCCATTGCCAATGCGGGCATACATTGAGGAAAGACTTTGCTCAAAGCATCAAAGCGTAGGGGCAGTCTAGCCCACCCCGCTCTGACGAATGGCAGAACACCCGGCGTCTGCACTTCTGGCTTAATTTGGACTGGCAAAGTATTTCTGCCTATCTTTTGCCCAAAACCACAGACGCCCCCCCCCCATTATGGCTTCATAAATGGCTTACCACACTCCAGTGGGCGCTACCGACTACTCTGCGCCCAAGGCAGAAACTGTCAGCATTTGTGATTGGGCTTACGCGGAGCTGAGAAACTCGTATAACGCCCGTACCGTGGAACTGTCAGTGCTGAAGTCTAGCAATGCGCAGACAGACTGATAAGTTTTCTAGGGTGCGGCAAGTGTGACAGCAAACTACATCGAGAGTGGAGTTATCGACATCTTGCACACCACATGAGGATAGATCTTTGCTGGCAATGACAGAATTTGCGTTTTGCGTTTTGCGTTATGGCTGAGCATGTTCCCAGAATGGCCGAGAGTCGCTCTGCAAGATATGACGTCGACAGCCCTGGACAGCCTGAAGCTGCACGACCTGAAGCCCGCACAACGTGATAAGAAAATGGACATGGGGTAGGTGTGTACTGTGTTGCAAGTTGCATCTTGTATCCAACCTATGGGCGACGTGACAGCGTCTATTATTCCCGTCTCAAAAAACGGTTCCTTGGTTGACGTCAGCCTGTCTGGACCTGGCGCTGGAATTGACAACAAGCAAATAGCTGAATACCGTCTTGGGTAGTAAAAAGCCGATCACGTGTCTGGGAAGCAGAGTATACATAGAGGTGTGCCAAGAACAGCCTTTTTAGTCCGACGTCCGCCAGCAAATAGAGAGATAGTAGTAACCGCCGGCCTGTAATGTGACATTACCATTGCTTTTGAAAACCCATGCTATACCCCCTGTTTGCATGCTGATGCACGAGAAAGGGCAGCACAGCGGGGAAGAAAAAGTCAGCAGTGGGTCGGTTGTGCTGGAAGGTCATGGGGAGGGGAGAGAGTTAGATGAGAGTATAGGCCTGGAGTTCCCTTGATCCGAATCCGAATGCCCCAAGACGGTTAAGTTGAGCCTGGGTGCTGTGCTTGTGCTTGTGGCTCTCTCGTAGCTCCCTGCCACTCTCTTGGCCAGTCTCTCTTCCCCCTTCTGTGTTTGTCTCTATATGCGCGCATTATTGCTTTGGTGAAGTTAGTTGATGCACAGGGCAGCAATGACCATGGGATGCAGCATGTATTGCCCACACGTAGTCCGATGATACAGCAGGGAAGGGTTTGTCCACTCGGCCAAGGTCGCATTCTTCCACTTTTTTCATCATCTATGCTTGTCATGTGAATAATATGAGTGCTCATTATTCCACAGACGGGTCTACTTTCCCGCGATCAGAGACGTGCAACTGTCAAAGGTCTTATTAAACCGAGGGAATACCTTTAACTTGACTACATTCTATACTGAGCTCGCCTTGCGTCCCCCTCGATCCACTCGCCCAACACAAGAAACATCGCATCTCGACCCGTCCGTATCCAATGGCACACTTGGAAGAATCCGCCGATGCGTACAATGTGCAGCAAGAGGCACAGCGCCTCTTTCTCGAGAGGTTGATCGGCGACAAAAAGCTAAACCTACATCCTGACATCATCAAGGCTGCCTCGTATGTTCGCTTTTCGGGCGACGATAGCCAGCCTTTTATGCCATCGCCGTGTAAGATGACAGAGAGCATGTCAGCCTTGTTTGCTCTTGTGGTTAGCTCGGCTAATGCTGTTGCTTCTAGCCGCTATGGCATCCCGCTGCAGCACACTGGTGTGAACACGTACGTGGTAGTCACTACTAACCTAGACCTGTGAGATCACCAACACTCGACTAACAACCCTTTCTTTAGTGACCTGTCTTCGCTATTTGCTCTTTCGATTATCCTCCCCTACATCAACGGAGTGCACTTTGTTCAACACAAAGCCCTTATGGACGAGCTTGCCAAGGGTGAGATCTACGACATGGCCAAGCCTATTCACAGGGCATCCATTGGAATATACAAGACCTTGGATGACCGTTGGTACTTTTTGCACGGCTCCATGAATGCTGGCCCTACAATGCGCATGATGGAAGTACCGGAGCAGGACGGCCTGACTTACGACGAGGCCATGCAAGTCTATGCCGATAAGGTTGCTCAGCGCACTGCTGCGTCTCTCGAAGAACAGGCCAACAACGATTTCAAACAGGCAGGGGTCACATGCCTGACGCCTGAAGAGTTCTTTGCTAGCGAGCACGGCAAAATAATGGCAGCCGAGCCGTTGTGGAATCGCAATGAAGTGCCCATTGCAGCGCCGGTGCCTTGGCCTAAGCAAGCTAGCGCCAAGGCCGGCGGGAGTGAGAGTGCGTTCAGACCGCTGGCGGGGATTAAGGTCATTGACTTTTCCCGTGTGGTGGCTGCGCCTGTGATATCTAAGATCCTGGCTGTACTAGGGGCCGACGTGCTAAAGATTGGCAACCTGCAGCTACCCGATATCACTGTCCTGCTGCCGGACCTTAGCACGGGCAAGCGCGATGCTAGTGTTGACATGAAGACACCAGAGGGCAAGGCCATCTTTGAGAAGCTGGTTCGAGAAGCTGACGTGCTTGTTGATGGATACAGACCGGGCGTGCTGGATAGACTGGGATTTAGAGCCGAGAGAATTCGAGAGATCAATCCATCGATTATAGTTGCTAGAGAGAATTGCTATGGCTGGAAGGGGCCGCTGAAGGACCGGTCAGGATGGCAGCAGATCAGCGACTGCATGGTGGGTATCTCGTGGCTCCAAGGCCAGTTTCTGGGCTTGGATGAGCCTGTCCTACCGCTGCTGCGTAAGTTGAGCGTCATTCGAGTTTTAATTAGCGCTGGATTTGTGAGACAGCGGGCATTTTGTACTGACAACCTGTTTTTTAGCGAACTCGGATTACCAAACTGGGCTGACCGGAGCCGCTGCGATCCTTGAGGCCCTGCTTATCCGCTCTCGTGAGCCAGTGACCTTCGACATCAACGTATCTTTGACTCAGTACAACATTTGGTACTACCGTCTTGGCCAATACAACAAGCTGCAACAGAAGGCGCTTCTTTCTCGTAATGAAGGATTTATGGCGCGTCATAACGAAGACATGGTTACCCTCTTGTTTAAAGTATATGCGCAGCTGAAGAAGGTTCGTCCCGAGCTATTCACTCGCCCCGAGAACTTTGTACACATGTCCGGAAAGGAATGGGGGCTCGAGGAGGGTGAAGACTTTCAGATTCTCACGCCTCCATTCTCAATGGAGGCGTCGGAGCTGGGCTATGCAGTGCCATCTGGATGCCGTGGCCGGTCGAAGCCCGAGTGGTGAAGACATGCAAGGGAGGGGGTAAAGATTGCACAAGACGGCATGTTTTTGGTTCCTAGCCATGGGCCAACTTTGTGGAGTGATTGAGGTTTCTGATAAAAAGGCATGGTAGAGAATAAGGCAGCGTGACGAGGTCGAATCATCGTCAATTCTGGCTACACCTGGGGAGGATCTCACCGTTCATCTGACTGACTCAACAGTCTTATCTCGTTGCTTATTTAGTTTGACTTTGGCCTGAAGTAGTCGTTGAGATATAGGTTCACATGTTGCTCTTCTGATTTCACATATAAAAAATTACAAGCAGAGGCCTTCATAGAGCTGTTATCATCATCAATTCATCGGCGAGCAGCCCGACTTCTGTTAAATAAGATCCTGGTCTGTAGAATAGCTTCCGTTGCGCGCAATTGGTCCGCTCTTGCGCTTGCATTGTCATGATGAGAAGGAAATGCTTCAACATGCTAACACAGCCACATAGGGGCGGCCTAGTGGGGCATCGTGGAGATTGATCCAAAGTCATGAAGCCTTTGACTGTAGATGCATGTATAAAGGGAAATTGGTGAACGCCAGTAGTAGAGGGTGCCCTGGTGTTTGTCCGCCTGCACTCGTGGCCGTTCAATCAATCCATGGCTAGTGCTGATTGCCTAGGCCGACTCCTTGCTCGACGTAGCAGCAATAAACGGCTTCGAGCCCGGCGAAACGGGATGATCCGCAAATATCTGGGACTGGCGCAGGTGCACAGGCGTGCTGGTTTTCGGCTGATCGGGGATATGCTTTTCAAGTTTCTATTTGGGCCAGTTAGTCTCACTACATCTCTGGGTAGAGCAATGAGGCACATACCAGGTTTTCATAAACACACTTGTTCAGCTTCCACTCCTCACCACGGCATTGCCAAAGCTGATGGTTGCCATTGTCCAGGCACTGCCAGTGCTTGCGGAACTCGGCCAGACAGTGGGTGTTGATGTCCTTGATCCTATGAGCTTATTAGTACGAAAAGCTAGCTAGGCTTTCAGCAGCCCGCTCGCCTGCCCGCCCGCCCGCCTGCACGGCAGTGTAGGAGTCCTTACACACTAGAAGCACACCGGGTTACTCGTCGGCCTTCTTTCATGCAGTCAAACTCTCCTCGGCCGTTGGCTTCGGATTTGCACTGCATGAAATCGTCGTTGTAAGGGCGGCATCTCGCGCCGATAAAAAAGGCAGCCGATAGCAACGGCGCTGAAGAAGCTCCAAGTTCCTCAACCTTGGGAATATGATCCGGCATAGGTGCTAGATCATAGAGAAAGCTTTGATCGAACCTATGATGCAGGGAAAAGCATAATGCAGGATGGTTAGCATGGCTAGTTACTCGCCGAGTTTCCCAGACGTCGTGCTGGTTTAATCCTTAGGAAATTCCATCTATGCAGTGAATTCTAGTCATAGAGTGAGCCGATAGATGGCGGTAGCCCTCTAGGCTGGGGAGAACGGATCGGAGCGGCTTTATTGGGCAGAGCAAAGCCGGACAAGCCCTAACTCACTTGGGTGTTCTGGTGGACATGGTGGGCGATCGCTGTTGGGCTGGCGGTATCGAGAGATATAGTCGGGGTCGAATTGGAATTAGATGGGCTAAAGGGAGGATTGATAGCAGTCTATCACCTTTTGTTGAAAATGGAAGCTTGGTATTCCCGAAGTCGACTTGCCGCAATTGGTGGATGATGATTGGCCACCGTCGTTGTGCTCTCATTTTATAGTCACGTGCAGTGTGGACATGGTGGGTTAAAATGCTGCTAGTTACTAGGGTTGTTCTCGGTGAAGGCCTGTCAGTTAGAGAAGAAGTCTCACCGAGACAACGGCTCGTGCTGCGTCGCGTTCCCTGTCTTTTCTACCTTGAAAAATAAACTTCACAAGAAGCCATTTGCAAAGAAGCCGAAAAGGAATTCTCAGTTCGATCTTCTTAGCTATTAAGCGTTGCATTCTCCGTTTCGATTGTCTCTTCATTCTCTTGCTTTGTAAGACGTGCACTGCGAGCATTCCTGGGTTGCCTTGGAGCTTAGTCATCGCTGTTTGTTGCTGTTTCTTTTTAAGGCTTCCAAGCTTTATGATAGATACCTCTTGTGCATCTTCCATTTGACGGGCTTTTACCAACGCGGTACAAGACAAACGGCGCATATTAAGTTGTGCTTGTTCCATCGCTAGACCGCCCCCCCTCCCCCCTAAAAGCCGCGTCCCTGCGTATTGCTGCTCGAGTTCTGCTAGAATGAGCTTTGGATTTGGGTCGACAGTGGCCAACGCCGGCACTGGCTCGGTCTTTGGCAAACCTCTGTTCAATGCCTCCACCACAACCGCTCAGCAAACGCAGCAACAATCTCAGCAAATGGGCGCCAGTATATTTGGGAATACAATGACTCAGCCACAGCAAACCCAAGCCCAACAACCAGGCCTGCCCTCTCTATCGCAGTCTCAGGCGCAGCTTACCAACTCGTTGTGGCAGCCATCGCGCGAGGCACCTCGTATGCTTTTTCTCCCTACTCCCTGAAGCCACTCTGGCGCAATACTCTCTAACGCTATTCTTTCTCTATCCTACAGACCAGCGCCCCGTGCAAGACCAGATCATGCAAGTTCTCGAGAAATGGGACACGACAAATCCGAACTGCGTGTTCCAACACTACTTTTACAACCGCGTTGAAGAAGCGAATGTCCCATTTTACAAGCCCGGCCCCCATGAGAACCCCCGCGAATGGGAAGAGGCTCTCCAGAAGAAGCCCGCCCCCGGCTTTATCCCCGTTCTATGCACTGGCTTCCAGGGCATCTCAGAGCGTCTAAAGACCCAACGCCGTGCTGTCGCCGATCTCAACACCCGCATCCATCAGATTAATAGCAGTCTGGATGCAATCCTATCACGGCACGATCTGGCTACAAGTGTGCGTGCAGCTGCCGCGCGTCGTAGACATGTGGTTCTACAGGAGCGTTGTATGAGCTTTGCTGCCAAAGTGCAGGTGCTACGTAACCGCGGCTATGCGCTCAGTGGCGAGGAAGATGATATGCGGCTCAAGTTGCACGCTCTAGAGACGGCAGTCAATGATCCGGCTATGAGCGCTAAAGAGGAGGAGCTTTGGAGTAGGCTGATTGTGTTAAGAGGATACGCTACTTCTCTTTCACAGGAGCTCAACAAGCCAATGTCGCAAGTGGACGAGAGTCTAGACGAGGAAACAGAGCTGAAGCTGAAAAAGGTGAGGCTAGCTAGAAACGGCATATATGGTGTTGCGAAGACGGTATTTGCTAACTTGAGTGACCATAGGTTCTGGAAGACTACGACAAGCAGCTGCAACATCTCAAAAAGGAAGTTGAGTCGATCAAAGCGCAGTACGAGGTCATGCAAAGGGGAGTGGAATAGGTGTTCATCTTGCATGGTCAACATGGAGGTTCATTCAGTGGCAATAATGATTTCATAGGGGTGTTTTCTTATATTTTCTTCTTCTTTTGTTCAAGCCTGAAAAAAGAGCTCACAAGTACATCCTATGATGTCACGTAGCCATACAAAGCCTTAGTGATTGGCCTAAGAGAACCAACCTTCTGGGGTGATTTATGAGGACCATGGTTGCAAATAGGAGCACTTGTAAACAAAACCACAGTTAAAGGTGTTGTCTTAAAATCATAACTAATGTACACGCTCTATTGGGAGCTTGATATCGTGGATGGAACAACCTTGGGCCATGCATACAAGCAGTACTTGTGCTTAGAATATCATTTTCACGGCATCAATGGCAAACGGGGCTGCGGGTTAGAGGTTAGCAACTAGGCAACTGGCAAGGTCAGGCACACCAACACAATAACGTACACAGGTATAGCACAACAGCTGCAACGACAGAGCGTTGGATGGCGAAAGACGCATCGGCTTCCTGCTGGCGGATCTCCTCCTCGGAGGGCGGGGGCGGCTGAACTGTACGTAATTATTAGCGGTACGAAGGGGGTTGCAAGCTGAGCCAGAGATGCAACTTACAGAACATGATGGGGTATCGTTATAGGACGAAGATGAATTGTGCAAGGCTGAAAAGCTGTTTACATCGTTGTGATGTAGCAAGAAATTCTTTGACAGTGGAGACACCTTTTCGGCTGATCTCTGGCTGATTATGATAAGATAAGACGGCCTCAATTCTAGATTTACGCATCACTGCAGGTGCGAAGAGCATGCTTGTTGCAAGTGCTTTTGCAGACAGATGTTCAAGACGTTAGAATGCCTATTTTATGCTCGAATCCGTGTGCTGGAAGTCAAATGAAGCCATAGTGTAGCTAGTGAGATGTAAGACACGACACTTGCTTCACCGCTTTACCAAGATACTACTGAGCATGCTGGATTTCACATGTTAGACTCAACGCTTATTGCTCTCTACCTTTTTGTGGATACAATGAGAAAAGAAAACTAAGCGAGTTTCCCGGCGGGAACAGGTTGAGGAGACAAACTCAATAGAGCCTCAACTTATGGCAGCACACAAGTGTTTACATAAACATGTAATGTAGGTATCCGTGTGCCAAGCCGGTACCGAACAGTCTAATCGGCACACGTCTTGCTTACCACGGAGGCGGGGACAGCAAGAAAGCCGAATATAAAGAACCGACGCGGTACTCGAGCGACCCCTGAAAAAAAATAAAAAGCTCGAGAATTTCCGACTTTGATAATCTGTTAGCCTGGCCGGTTGTCCGCGGGAATCTCTGTAAGCTGGACATCCCGGCAAACCACAAGCAACCTGGAGCCTCGGAGACATGGCAGGGTAGGTAGGAGTGGTTCCTTGCGAAGTACGGTACAAGGATGAAAGGATTGTTAGATATTGAAGTGTATACTTATCGAGAGAGTGAGACTTGAAGATGTGTGCTGCTACTTACTGTACATGTGCGTGCATTTGCTGAGAATACGCTGTATGCGAACATAGGGATAGATGATGTGTAGGCTAGCCATTAGACACAGCATGTCTTTGTCTTTATGCTACAGAGCCGTCAGTATTCATATAGTTTGCCTTGGATATAGTAGTTGCACCATCGTCGGTTCACGCAAAAACACAGGGAAGTAACCAGCGCAAACTTACCTATCTGAGCAAGTACTTGCCTACCCCATTTCGCTGTCGTCCATTGTCAACCACTGGATTTCGTTCCATTATCGGCGCCTTTTCCCGCAATTTCCTCTTCTGTCCTATTTGCTCTTTCTATCTTTGTCTAGAACAAGCCCTATTTTTTTTTCTTCTTGTTTGTGGCCCTCAAATCTTTTTCTCTTCTTGATTTTTCCCCTCTTAATTTCTGTCTTCATTGTATTGCTTCTTCATTTATCTCCCGCTTTGTTCTTATCATCCTCCCCTCCCCCCTCTCCCCTCTCCCCTTTGGCTCCTCGAAGTCCGCTCTTTACTTCTGTCCGGGGAAAGCCTCTTTTTCCTGTGCCCAATTTCTTCCCGTATCAAGCGAGCAAAAAAAATGTTTGCTAGGAAGGCCGCTGCGGGCCGCTTGGTTAGGCCTTTTGTCCGTACGCATCTCCAATCGGGCATCTCTCGCTATGACTCTGCGGCTTACATCGGCTCTGTTGCACTCCAATCACGGCATCTCACTTCTTCCGCGTCTTTGGCTTCGCCTACAGAATTACCCGATGCTTCGGCTAGAGACAAGCTGTACCCACTGCTGGTACCTCCATCCAACACCTTTTCGCGTCGTCATATTGGCCCCACTGGCGACGATGTTACTAAGATGATTAGCAAGCTGTCTCCCCCCGCCAAGTCCATAGATGATTTCATTGCTCAGGTCGTCCCCTCTGAGGTCCTCACGGCTTCTCGTGAGCTGCTTATTAAGCCTGCATCAGCAGATGGCCGGAAGACGGCGTCTCTACGTGAGCTGGATGTTGCAGCAAATGCTGCTGTCATGGCTGCTCGTAACAAAACCCCAACCTCTTTCATTGGCGCGGGCTATCATGCTACCACTACTCCAGCTCCTATTGCTCGTGATGTACTACAGAACCCCGCTTGGTACACCTCGTACACTCCGTACCAACCTGAAATCTCTCAGGGACGCCTTCAGTCGCTATTGAACTACCAGACTATGGTATCTGATCTGACTGGCCTTCCTATTTCTAACGCCAGCTTGCTTGATGAGGGTACGGCTGCCGCTGAGGCCATGACCCTTTCAGTCAACATCCTGCCTGGATCACGTTCCAAGCGTCCCAACAAAACCTTTGTTGTTTCTGATCTTGTGCATCCCCAAACAATTTCCGTACTCAAGAGCCGTGCCCAGGGTCAAGGCATCAACCTCAAGATTGTTGATTTGGCCGCTGAAACTGCCATTTCTGATATCAAGGCCCTTGACAAAGATCTTCTTGGTGTCCTTGTGCAGTACCCTGATACCAAGGGTGGTGTTTGTGATTTTCGCACTCTTGCCGAGGTCGTACATGCTACTGGTGGCCTGGTAGCTGCTGCTACGGATCTTTTAGCTCTTACTGTCCTGACTCCCCCTGGTGAGTGGGGCGCTGACGTGGTGTTTGGCACTGCCCAGCGCTTTGGTGTTCCGCTCGGTAATGGTGGCCCTCATGCTGCGTTCTTCGCTGTGACTGAAACCCATAAGCGCCGCATGCCCGGCCGTCTGGTTGGTGTGTCACGCGACCGCCTTGGTAATCGTGCCCTGAGACTTGCTCTGCAAACTAGAGAACAACACATCCGCCGTGAAAAGGCGACTAGCAATGTTTGCACTGCTCAGGCTTTGCTGGCAAACATGGCTGCCTTTTACGCCATATACCATGGTCCCCAAGGTCTCAAGACACAGGCTGAGACTACCATAGGCCTAGCTCGTCTAGTTCAGTTTGTTGCCGATCACTACGGCTTCAATACTATTAAGAACACAAGCGACCCTGAAGGTCGTGTGTTTTTTGACACTGTTGTTCTCAACTGTGGTGAAAATGCTACAAAGCTTCTCGATACTGCTGTTGAATATGGTTGTAACCTGAGAGACTTTGGAAACGGCCAGGTTGGTATTAGCATGCACGATTCTCTTGGCACCGAAACCCTGTACAACCTATTGTCTGCCCTTAAAGTCAATGCCGTGAGCAATAGTGGCTCCGCTGTTGGTGATCTTATCGCAAAGTACTCTTCCCAGTATGGGCGCTTCTCCGCAGACTCTTTGCCTCCCCAATTCAAGCGAAGCTCGGCTTATTTAACGCATGCTACCTTTAACTCTTACCATAGTGAGATGGAGTTTGTGCGTTACATGCATCATCTACAGTCCAAAGATTTGTCCTTGGTTCATTCTATGATTCCTCTAGGGTCTTGCACCATGAAACTCAATGCTGCTACTGAAATGTCTCTCATCTCACTTCCTGGATTTTCACAACTGCATCCTTATGCTAAAGAAGACCAAAAGGAGGGCTTCAAAGTCTTTGTTAGAGAGCTAGAGGAGCAGCTGACGACTATTACTAGCATGGATGGTGTTTCGCTCCAGCCTAACTCTGGTGCTCAAGGCGAGTTTGCTGGTCTTCGCGCTATCCACCGCTACCATGAGGAAAATGGAGGCAAGAAGCGCGATATCTGTTTGATTCCTGTCTCTGCCCACGGAACCAACCCCGCCTCGGCTGCCATGGCAGGTATGCGTGTTGTTCCTATCAAGTGTGATACCACTACTGGGAATCTGGATATCGCTGATCTGGAAGCAAAGTGCAAAAAGCATGCTGATGAACTTGGCTGCATTATGATCACTTACCCTAGTACTTTTGGTATCTTTGAACCTGACGTTCGAAAGGCCTGTGATCTTGTGCATGCCTATGGTGGCCAGGTATACATGGACGGCGCCAACATGAATGCCCAAATTGGTCTTACCTCTCCTGGTGAGATTGGCGCTGATGTGTGCCACCTGAACCTACATAAGACATTCTGTATTCCTCATGGAGGTGGTGGCCCTGGCGTCGGCCCTATCTGTGTCAAGAAACATCTTATTCCTTACCTGCCAGGCATGAGCCCCGAAGCCGCCGAACCCATGGTTTCAAGTGCTCCTTATGGCAGTGCCAGTATTCTTCCAATTACATGGTCGTATAATCACATGATGGGTATGTTCCTTTTACACCTTGAACTTCATTATAATTGTTTTTCGACCCCCAATAATAACCAACTTGAATATACAGGCACTGAGGGTTTGCAGCGAGCTACGCAGGTTTCTCTGCTCAATGCAAACTACCTTCTCTCACAGCTATCACCGCACTACCCAATTGTATACACTAACAAGAATGGGCGCTGCGCCCATGAGTTTATCATTGATGCCCGGCCATTTGAAAAGACGGCTGGAATCGCTGCCATTGACATTGCCAAACGTCTCCAGGACTATGGTTTCCACGCGCCAACAATGAGCTGGCCCGTACCTAACACTCTGATGATCGAGCCCACTGAAAGTGAGAGCAAGGAGGAACTAGACCGCTTCATCGAGGCTATGATCTCCATACGCGGCGAGATCCGCGAGATTGAAGAGGGACACCAGCCGCGCGAGGCTAACGTCATGCGTAATGCACCTCACCCACAATGTGACATTATTAACGGCGATGGTGATGGCCAGTGGAAACGGTCGTACTCGAGAGAGAAGGCTGCTTACCCGCTGCCGTGGCTGCGCGAGAAGAAGTTCTGGCCCAGTGTTGGCCGTCTGGATGACAGTGAGTTATATTCCCGCTTTTCTTTTCTTATTGGGCACTCTTACTAACCTTTGTTTTTAGCTTATGGTGACTTGAACCTGTTCTGCACCTGTCCCCCGGTTGTCGACACCACTAACGAAGCTGTATAAATGGTAGTCGGGCCGAGTATTTACAGCTATCGTGCTCCCTAGATGTAGTGGGAATTTCTTTTCTGACTTTTGTTTTCTCTTTTTTTTTTCTTTTTAAAATGGCGTTTCTTGTTTTTCTTGTTCTTTCTCTGCATTAAATCCCGGTGGGCATTTCAACAGCGCCGTCTGAAGACTATATATGATATTTGGTTTGTTTCCCCCCTCGTTTTTTCTGGGTTTCTTCTTTTGTACGTCCTCTTTTTCTGAGGGGGGGGGGGGAGAGCTCTCTGGAGACTCTTATTTTGGGCTGTCTCTTCAACTTTATTACATCTCAACATTGTTAGTTGTATCTTTTGCTCTTTAAACAAGGGTAAAGGAAGTGGTTATCTCTTGGCTTTTTCAACAGCATATGCTCAACTATACTATTTTCTTTTCGCTTTCTCTTCTTCTTCAATGTGACAGAAAACTACAGCGAGAAAACTTCATATTGATTTACAGAAACATTGCTTCTGCTGTAGTGGCCATTGGCCGTGTGTATCGATCGATTCCTAAGCAACTTGAGTCTGATCTTGTCCCATTTAAACATACTATCGTCATTGTTTCCTAAGATGGAAAGGAAATTTACTTTTTTACATTTTATTCTACCCTGTGCCTCCCAAATATCCATAAGATCATAAGTAAATAAAGCAACGTATCGTAACTAGAAGGCAAATATAGCTGGCTATTCTAGGCATCAAACACAAGAACCACGCCATCATCACCCGCTGAAATAACCCGTTCACCCGTGTCACCCTGTACAAACCCTAGCACACCACCACCTTCTCCATCGCCACGATGGCCCTTCCACTCCTTGACCAGGCACTGGTCAGCCGCAGCTCGCAGATCCCAGCGACGAATGACACCGTCCATGCCACATGAGGTGACCATCCATGTACCAGGTACAAAGTCAAGCTTAACAACAGAAAAGTCTTCGTGAGCCCCAGGAAGCGTGCGACGTAAGGCAAAACGCCGCGATGCGTCAAACACGGCAATAGTGCCGTCAACACAGCCTGCGGCTAGCAACGTGATCTGTGACTGGCCGGCGCCAACAATAGGTGACGAGAATGAGAGTGCCTCAGCCGTATCATTGAGGGTCTGTAATGATGCTAGAATCTGGCCACCAGGAGATACTTCGCTAGGTGTAGAGCCTAGACGTGGTAGGGAAATGATGCGGATGCCACCGCCAGCACCTCCAACTGCAACAAAGGCCCCTTTGGGGTCGACAGCAAGCGAGTACAGCCCGCCGTCAACAGCAAAGCGCTGGTCATTGCCAGTTAGAGATACTACACTCATGCCGTTTTCGGCAGTAATTCCATGAGCCGCAGCTTCGCCGAAAACATCCCATACGTACAGGGACGAGTCATCAGCCACAGTAGCTAATAGCTTGCCATCAGGGGTCCAGGAGCCAGCTGTGCAAGATCCAGTGTGTAGGTAGTATGTATTGACAATTTGTAGCGGGGTGGTCTTGTCCTTGGGAGAGATAGTATATACCCACACAGAGCCGTCAGATGCTCCAACGGCAAAGGTGTGCGGGTGTGCCGGGTTCGGGCAGGGCGAGATCCAGTTGACCTCAGGAACTTCAGCAGCCTCAGCCATCCACTTGAACTTTACTGGCTGGTCAGGCATGACACCAACAGCATATAGACGAACACGGCCGTCCATGCCTCCAGACACCAGGAACTGGCCCTTGGGGAGGGTGAAGGCTAGGGCAGAGATAGAGTCGGTGTGGCCGTCAATAGAAAATAGTGCTTTCAAGGCCACACTTTCCGGTCGTGAGTTAGGATCCGATGAGAAGCTAGGGGGGAGCACAGGGCGACTGGGCGCGGCCGAAGTATCAATCAGGTACCCCTTGCCCGGGGCATCGTCGTCCTCTCCTTCGCTGCCACCAGTAGCAATCAACGAGGGATGTATGGGGTGCTGGGCAATGCAAAAGACGCTATCACGATGTTGGTCGAAGTAAGCAACGCTGTCGTTTTGTAGAAGAATCTCTTCGTTATCTTGGTCGTTGTTGTCGTCATCGGTGTCTACTTCCATATCATTATCATCGGGAATGAATTCCTCGGCAGCCTCGTCTTCGTGGAGGAACTCGTCCTCCAATGGCTCTTCATTATCGTGGCGGTTATCGGACATGATGTTTATGTATGTACGGATGTACGGATGGATGAATGTGTGTATGTGTGGGTGGGTTTGTGTGAGCGTGTGAGCGTGTGAGCTTGTGTGTGTTGGTTGTATTTGTCTAGAGAGAAAATAAAGCGAAGAGAACAGGGAAGGTATGACAGAGAAGCACGAAGAAGGAAGGAGGGAGTACGTGGGATGATTATAAATCAAAATACCATACTTGAGTAGTAATTGCTTGATTTCAATCTTGATGACAATAAATTGCTGTTTCTTCGCTGTATACTCGCGAGTAGTTGTATTTTTTTTTTTTCGTCGCCAAATTTGGAAGGAGCGGGGCTTATAAAAAAGACTTGACCTGGTTGATGCCGCGGGGCTTTTTTTCTCAAGCTACTATTATAGTGCCCATATTTTTTTTTCAAAGCCCCACCTTTTATTTTAGCCGCTACTGACATCATCACTCATCATCCCATACCATATCACCAAATTACTAGAGAGAGTAGCAAATACTCGTTCTATTCGGCCTTATCCTAATTCAACAAGATTATAATGTACAGTAGTTTACAGGCAGAAGCTGGCCACGGTTATCTCTCCCAACCAAGACTTAAATCTTGGCTACTTCACCACCAGCCCCATTTCTTTTTGCGGCCAGCAGCCAGCTTCTGCAGATTCATCATGCGCAACTTCTCTCTGCTGCGGGGGTCCAGCAAGGCTTCCTCTCTAATCCAGCGCTGCGTTCGTGAAAGATCATTGCGCTCGTCAACCATCATCTTGACACGTTGAATTTTGCGTAGTTTGACGAGACCATACCAGCATACCGCCACAGAGCATAGTATCGATGCACCCGTAACAGCGGCAAATCCCCAGTCAGACTCCTCAATGAAGTTCTCCAAGTTCATTCCGTAGAGGCCAGCCATAAAAGTACCCATAGCAAGACCCAATGTACCCACGCTGAACTTGAGATCAAGTAGCATGAGGGAATTGCGGTTTGCGTCTAGGATGGCGCGAATTCTAGGTGGGGAACTGGTTAGTACTTTGAAAACAGCTGCAACAGTAAAATAGACTAAACTCACATTTCTTCGGTATTGCGGATGCTGGACACCAAGTTACCAGCTTCCTGTACAATTTCGTCGCATAATTTATGGTACGACTCAAGCAGCAACTCGATTTCCGTGTGGTCATCATCACCACGGAACAAATCGTGGGTTTTCTCCGTCAGATACATGGCCGACAGATCATCGTCAGCCTCTAGCAACTCCTCAATGGCGTCTCTAACGAGTTTGGCCTTTTGCTCAAATGTAGTCACCTTCTTAGACAGAATAAGAAGTAGACGTAGCTTATGTCTATCAATGTCGTCTTCAAGCTCGCTTAAAATATGAATGATAGGCTCCCGAACAGACTCGAAGTCGGCTTCCAATTCTGATGTGACTGAGGTCAGTACTGCTTCGAGAGCCCTGAACTCGTACGGCAAGCCAGCACCGATGGTAGGATTCTTCTGCTTGAGCTTTCCCTGAAGATCGTACATGAAGGCTGACTGTGAGTGGGAAGTTTGAGACCCATACACGTCAAATAGAAGCACCCGGTCGTGCTTGATAAGGACCTTGAGGTGTAAAAGGTTGATTAGTATAGCCGATGGTCGCACAAGGATATGGGGCAGATTTGATGAGTCAATCTTGCGCAGATCACGAGGCAACAGGCCATACTGGAAGAGAACAAAGCTTATTAGCATGCGGAAGACATGGACACAAATACAGGGCCTTGAATTCGACCACCTACCTTTGCAATTAACTCGGTCTTTTTAAACTCGCTGTCAGTCAAGCTGACCTCGCCGTTCTCATCTACCTCAGTACAGCGAAGTCGTGGCTCCAATGCAGCTTTTGCGGTCAGAGTGCGGCGTGGATTGAACATATAACGCTCTTCCATAGCCTGGGTCTCGGCGTCTTTGTTCATAGAGCTGATTCGCATATTGAAAATACGTTCACGCCATGACAGTATCCGCTCTTCCTCGCCATTACCACAGCTTGGGCCTGATGCCTGTGTCCGCCCGGAGCCAGAGAAGCCACGCGCTGGGCCAAGAGAAGGTGATCGCTTGAGGACAGGTAATGTCAGAATTGAAGAAACAGTGACGGGATTTGCAGGAGTTATCCGTACAAGCGGGTTAGCCGCATTTGGGGTAGGAATTGGACTAGTTGTTGCGTTATAGCTTCCATTGCTGCTATGGCTGCTGTAGACCCTGATTCCCCGCGACTCATTCCCGAGAACCCTGCATCGTGGACTGAAGAAAGGCCGGTTCTCAGACTGGGCACGTAGAAAGCGAAGCAAGGCCCGGGACGGTACTGGAGTTGTAGATCGCAAGGATGAGGACATGCTTGCTCGGGTGTATGCCGACATGTGAAGTATCGAGAAGTCAGCGGAGTTGTATTATGGAAACGGAGAAGCAGGCCAAAGACTTTGGTGATCCGTTGGTGGAGAGCCGTCTAGCCAAGCAAGAGGTATCTCTACTTCTCGTTTAAGGATAAAAACAGTGGAAGAAAAAAGGAAGAGCCCGCCAGCCTTAGAACATTTCTAGTGAAGAAAAATAAGAAAAGGTAAGTCTAGTAGCCATTCTGCTTGGCCCGTGAACCTCTACGGAAATTTTGAACGTAGGCGGCAAGGCTATAAAAAAAAAGCTAGCGTCAGGCTAAGATAAGACTACAGGACAACTTGTGATGACTAAGCGATGTAGCTAAATGACAACTACAGGCCCCTTTAAAGCGTTGCACTTAGGAGTTTTTATTAATGCATATAACCATCTTGGGTTGGACTCTGACCTTTGTCCTACATGAATCCTCCGTGTTTCTTCGTCGCTTTTAAAACCATACCTTGTTTAATCTGAACAACGACCCTATCTACACAGCGTATACAACGAACACAAAGATATCCAAATCCAAAAAATATCAAGTTCTATCTCTCCATATTGCCTCTCGTTTATTTCCTTTCTAGCTGCCTTGGATGTAGCTAGGCTGGGCTTAATAAGTGCATGAAAGACTTTTTACGAAGTTGCCCATACACAGCACACAGCCAACCAGATCTCGGGGCTCTTCACCATCCACAATCTGCTGGTAGATCGAGCAGCTCTATAAGTAAAGGGTATCCTACATTTCTCACTTGACTTGCTTTAACCGCAAAGCTATGTCTTTGACGCCCATCAAGGTCCGGGGCTCGTATCGCCGGAGAAAAAGGTCTTTCGGCTCAATCAATCCTCACAATGAGACACATGGTGACTCCACGCATAACACAGCCAAGTCTGTACAGCTCATTTCGCGCGCCATAGAATCTCACGCCGGATCATATGTACCGCAAAAGCACAGCTCAAACTTGTCGTGGAAGTCAGTCCCAAGAGTACCGACAAAGTCTTGGGTTAACCGTCCAACCCAGCCTCGGCTTGTGGTAGCCAAGAGCCGCCTCCTGGAGACATTGCCTGTTGAGATTTTGGAGATAATTTTCATGTACGCCGATAGCGTTTACTTCCCTCGGGCATCTCCACTGCTTGGCCGCGCCTTATCAAGCCGTAGTCTGCTGGTTGCCTTCACAATGTACCGCTTTGAGTATACATGGGATTTTTACCACGGTCTATCTACGTATCGCGATGTTGACTTTGCTCAGCAAGACCTAGAACGGCTAGACTCCATGGATGTAAATGGAGATCTCGAAGTGAGTTTGCGCTTTTATCTTCCGTTCTTTCTTGTTTTCTCGTCCGCATGCCCTTTTCTTCTATCCCGGAAGCGTTCTAGCTCTACTACTTCCTCCTTTCCTCCTCCACTGTTCGCCCTGCGAATTCTCCTGTTTTCAAGCCCCTTCTTTTTTGAGTTTCCTAGTTTTTCTGCTTTTCTTTTTCATGTCTAGCTAACTCGTTCTTGCCACGCGTAGATGGAAGTCATCACACAACCATGGCTCAACTACGATATCTTTGTGGGGGCTCTAGAAATGTGGCATAAGAAGCGCAACATGAAGCACTGGTTTGCATGTCCCAAGTCAAGAGCCGAAGGGTATTTTGGCATAAGAGAGTCCATAGAAGAAGGGTCTACGGATGTGCGCACAGTAGACACAAGCCCATACACAATGGAAACTGTGGATAACTCGCCTATCCATGCGCCTTCAGTTTTTGCTCCCCCTTCCTCCTCTTCTTCCTCACTGTCCTCCCCTCCGCCGGCTACCTACCCACAAGGGCACCCCACATGCATTTGCACATCCCCGATGAACATAGAAGCATGTATCGAAAAGTATTGGGCCATGTACCGTGAAAGCACCGCGTTTAGGGATGTTCTTTCGGCCGAGTTCTCGGCACATGAGAGATACCCCCTCTGTTACATGAATTCAGCGCCGCCTTTTGTCGAGTATAGCCCCGAGCCAAAAGCTAAACTGCAGGCTTGTAGTGACCACATGGGCTTTCGGGTCTTCCCCGACACTCTAACTGACAACAGCCAGCTACCCCGGATCAAGGGCATCACTGGCTTCCGGCGCCCAACATCATACAACAAAGTGGTTCTACCAAAGCACGTGGTTTTAGGGAAGTGGTTTGAAAAAAGCGCGTTTGAGTGCAGCCAGGGAACTGATCTGACAGAAAGCAATGCCATAGAAACGTGCGCTGAGATAGCCAAGCGGATAAAGTTGGTGTTTCTCCTCGCCCACCACGAACATTACGATCCATACCGTACCCAGCTTCCGGCATCCAGAGACTGGGAAACAGACGCACAGGCTTTCCAGTGGATGTTTGAGTACTTGGAGCAGTATGCACAACAACCACCAATAGCACATTCTCGCAGCTTGAGCATACCGCCAATTGAAGTAGTGGCATTAGTGCTGATTTCAGCGAGAGCCAGATTCTGGCCAGAAGATGTGTGTATCCGCTACTATCAACTGTGTAATATTCTATCTACTCAGGTGAAGCAAAAGGCGGCCGATCTGCAAATGACGCAGGACTATCAAAGCCAGTGCTGGGCAGCAAGATATAAGGAGATAGCAACCTTGGCTTCGTTTATACGGTATCACTTGGGCCAATGCATTACGGAACTGTGAAGGCCTAAAGTCCCCAAGCAAAAGCTGGGGGTACAGAAGAAATGGCAAGACCTGTGGGAAGCAAGAGAGAATAAGCAAGATGGGAAATTCAAACTTGTGCATTTACGAAACGTATATAACGTAGACCATATGTTGATGGAAGTTTGAGGACCATCTATCTATTCAGCTATTCCCTCCACATCTCTTGACGTAGACGCATCTATCCAGATAATGCTAAGCACCCGTTCCCTATCAGATCCGAGGACGGACTATGGAATAGCAAACTACGAAACTGTATCTTTTGAATGGAGCCATTTATCTGCCTGGGCCTTTAGAACAGAGACGTCCGTGTCAAGATGGAAGGATGATTGATTGCTCGACATATACTTTAGAACCTGGCAAGATGCAAATGCATTTAAGCTGTAGCACTCTTTCTATATTATGCAGATCTTCGTATTAATAGTGCCTTGCTGTTATCTTGGCCTTTATGGACAATGGCTTTCTTTCTTAAACATGAGTTTATTTAACGTCTAAGGGCAGTAGCCTTCGCTCGATACTGTCTGCTTAGGATACTCGATTCTTTCTTTTCTAATAGGAAGGTGAAGGCGCAAGTAGTGGGGCTACAACTTCCCTTTTTGTGGTTCCCAAAACAAACACAAATGCCTCCACCCCCTGCACAGCCCATATTTCTTTGCTTTCTGCTCTACCTCCTTCCTGTCTTGTCGTTTGGCAACGTGCTTCGAATTGTTCCTTCCTCCCTTGTTCCCTGCATCCTGCAACACGGGGGGTTTTTTTTTTTTTTTACTTTTTTGTTTTTGCTTTCTTTTTTAGTCTCAGCTCTGCTTCGCCACCTGTGAGATAGTAGGTTCTTTGCCTTTATTTTTCTTATCAAAACCTGCTTGCATAATCTAGGAAACAACTCCATATCATCATCTCAACATTTCAAAGTCAAATCGAACGACAACCACGCATCAAGCCACTTCTCAGGTCGGCGAAAACCCCAAACTCCCCATGTCAGAATACCCAAGCAGCTTCTCCATTCGGTCCGGACCAGTGAACGGACTTATTTCAGGGATTGCAGAGTGAAGAAGAAAAAAGAGGAAGAAAAAAGTGACGTGAGGGTACAAAGTAAGAAGGTATGAGGTAACAAACCTGAAGGCGAATGCGACACGAGAGTGTTTTAAGAGCATCACATAATCATCGTTATCAATGAATTTAACGCTAGCCGTGCAACGGAATCAATTGTTAGTCAGTTTGGTTGCTGATTTAAGAACTGATAAGTGAAAAGAAAAGAAAATAAGAAAAAAAAAGGAAAAAAAAAAGAAAGAAAAAAGAATTACTGGTTGTGAATGGGTCCAGTCCAGTTTGGCCGTGGTATTGAAAAGTGGGGCTCCACAGGCTTACCAGACAAGAGGGCCGACGACGGGCGGACAGTAACAAACTAGAGAAAAAGAGACATGCAGTTGCAGTTGCAGTTGATACAACGATGCGAGTATGCATGCATGCATGCATATCGTCAAGTATGCAAGTGCAATATATATGTGTACAGTTATACATGGAGGAGCGAAGATGCTCCATCTACGTTTACGCCTTCCCCAATTTTTGCTCTTCTTGTGTTTGTCGTTTCATTGAGCATGACGACGACAATCAAGCGGAGTAGGAAAGCAAAAAGTAGCGCGTTTATTTTTACCCTGCCCTTGGCGAGGATTAGAGCAATAGCCTCCTCATCCAGGCACTTTTAGGCCCGGACAAGGAAAGTGAAACGCAGAGTTTGTAGTTGCCATTTTTCAAGTGTCGCATGGGCTGATTTACTGTTGCTGCTGCCGCTGTTGCTACTCCCGCTGTTGCTACTCCCGCTGCCACCTTGTTTGATGGTTTGCTAGCTGTTGCACCTTCCCCTTCTGAAGCAAGCAACTGGCGGTTCCGCTACGTAAGAATTTTCCCTCTTTCCTCACCGTAGCTTCCTGTTTCAAACACCATGGCATGAGCCAAGCAAGACCAGACCATGTCAGGTCATACTGCCGGCCTATGGAAGAGCCAGCCAGGGAGGGCAGTTGCCTGTGCCAGCATTCTACCTTGACGCTGCAAAATCTGCCAGCTGCAGCGGCAACAAAGCAAAGCCATGAAATCGAAGTTGCTCTTCATGTTCCTGTATCTCAAGTTCCCCTCTTGTTTTTCTCTTTTCTGGACGCACTTCGGCCATTATTCGCTCAGATCAGTCTAAGTGTCGCCCCAAAACTGGACCCCGACCAGGATAATACTAGACAAGACACCCCCACCCCTCCTTCCGTACCCCGCTGCTAAGATGCAAGTAAAAGAAAAGGCAGCTGCTAAAACAAGAAGGGCGGCTCTAGTAGCTATAACTGTTGTAGGCCGGAGAAATTAAGTGCAGAAAAACATTATTAGTACATAATCCGCTCTTTCTTGTTGGCTGCCCGCTTTCTTGCCTTTTCTAGTTCCAGTATATTTTTCCTCCTTCTTTTATCTTTCGCTCCTTCCTTTTTTTCTCCCTCCTACAAACCTTCTTTCCTTTTTACTTCTTTCCTACTTTCCTTCTTTCCTTCTTCACCTTCTCCTTCTCCGTCTTCTATTCACCCTCACTTTCAACCTGCCTCTCTCCATCAGTCCCCCTTCCTCCCTTACAAACCACCGCCCAACAATTCTCAAGATGGCTTCTGTTCAGCAACACCTTGATGCCCGGGGCAAGGTAGGCAAATCTTCTGTTGTGCCCCCCATTCCCTTCCTCTATCTCTTCGTCTTGCCCTTTCACTAGCCTCCGCATCTCCTACAACAACAAGCCCTCGCTAACTTCGGCCTTTCCCCCCTCACAGATTGCCTGGTTAGCCAGTCTTGACACCGCCTACGCCCCCGAGCGCAACTACCGTCGCTCATCCATCATCTGCACCATTGGCCCTAAAACAAACTCGGTTGAGGCTATCAACAACCTGCGTAAGGCCGGCCTCAATGTGGTCCGCATGAACTTCTCGTAAGCATCCCTCTCCCGCCCTTTTTCGCCCTACACTCTCTTTGCTAACAGTTCATCTCCCCTTTTTCTACTTACAGCCATGGCTCGTACGAGTACCACCAGTCCGTCATTGACAACACCCGCGCCGCCGAGAAGGCCTACGCTGGCCGCCAGGTTGCCATTGCCCTGGACACCAAAGGCCCTGAGATCCGTACCGGCAACACTGCCGGTGACGCCGATATGTAAGTTTTCGGCCTGTTCATTCCTCACCGGGAACTCTTCTTCCGTGGCAGCTGGAGCAACCGTAACACGTCCATCTATCCCTCTGTTCCCCCCCTCCCCCCCCCGCCTTTTAATCTCGGATATCAGCTCCGAAGGCTTCCAAACAGTCCGCTAACCACACCACCCTGTACAGCCCCATTTCCGGTGGCACTATCATGAACATCACCACCGACGACAAGTACGCCACTGCTTGCGACGCCTCCAACATGTATGTACCTACTTCTTCTAATACACGCAGTCTCCCTCCCCACGTCTCTAACTTTACCCCTCTAGGTATGTTGACTACAAGAACATCACCAAGGTCATCCAGCCCGGCCGTGTCATCTACGTGGATGACGGTGTCCTCGCTTTCGAGGTTCTTGAGATTGTCGATGACAAGACCGTCAAAGTCAAGGCCCGCAACAACGGCTTCATCTCCTCCAAGAAGGGTGTCAACCTGCCCAACACTGACGTCGATCTCCCCGCTCTATCCGAGAAGGATAAGTCTGATCTGCGCTTCGGTGTCAAGAACAACGTCGACATGGTCTTTGCCTCATTTATCCGCCGTGCTCAGGATGTCAGAGATATTCGCACTGTTCTAGGCGAGGAGGGCAAGCACATTCAGATTGTATCCAAGATTGAAAACCGCCAGGGTCGTAAGTAAAGCCATCCTTCGGTCAACCAATAATGGCAGACACCAAAACAGGATTCGAACTAACATTTGCGCTATATAGTCAACAACTTTGCCGAGATTCTCGAGGAGACCGATGCCGTCATGGTTGCCCGTGGTGGTAAGTACAAACTTGCATGATATCTTCCCTTTTTTGTCTTCCTCCGAAACATTCCTTAACATTTCGCTTGTTTAGACCTCGGTATCGAAATCCCCGCCGCCGAAGTGTTCGCTGCCCAGAAGAAGCTGATTGCTATGTGCAACATCGCCGGCAAGCCCGTCATCTGTGCTACCCAGATGCTCGAATCCATGATCAAGAACCCCCGCCCTACTCGTGCCGAGATCAGCGATGTCGGTAACGCCATCGCCGATGGCGCTGACTGTGTTATGCTTTCTGGTGAGACTGCCAAGGGTGCCTACCCTAACGAGGCTGTCAGCGAGATGTCCCAGGCTTGCCTCATGTCCGAGAACTCTATTCCCTACGTCGCCCACTTCGAGGAATTGGCCAGTCTGATCCAACGCCCCATTTCTGTCACCGAGTCCTGCGCCATGGCTGCTGTCCGTGCCTCACTAGACCTGGGTGCTGGTGGTATTATTGTCCTGTCTACTTCGGGTGACTCTGCCCGCATGCTGTCCAAGTACCGCCCCGTGTGCCCTATCTTCATGGTCACCCGCAACGCCTCTGCATCCCGCTACAGCCACCTGTACCGCGGCGTCTACCCCTTCCTATTCCCCGAGGCCAAGCCTGATTTTACCAAGGTCAACTGGCAGGAGGATGTGGATCGCCGCATCAAGTGGGCCGTCCAAGAGGCTCTGGCTCTCAAAGTCCTCAAGAACGGTGACCGCGTCGTTGTTGTCCAGGGCTGGAAGGGTGGCATGGGCAACACCAACACCTTGCGTATTGTGACTGCCGACCCTGAGAACCTAGGCATTGGCCAGCAGGCTTAAGTATATTCCAACAGGTCACAGATCTGGGAGCTAAATAAGGAAGAGGAGGCCTGTATTTTTTTGTTGAAAAGGAAGGTTGAAGCGGTCAAGATGTGGAGATATATTCTTACCTACTGCATTGCGTTAATGAATGGAACAAAAAAATTCGGAAATATTCTGTGTCGCTCGCCTGAGTGAAGAAGTAGGAACTAATACTAAAACGACAAGACAAAAGAGATGATGCAAAACCACAACAGCCAGCCATTCACATAAGGAACAGATCCAGAGAGATTCAAAGAGCCCTGGTCTACTTCTACCCATCATCACATCATCCACCTCTTTTCTTTTTTTTCTTTTCTCCACGCCCATGTTCTCTTGTCTTCTCTACATACCTATACTGCATGTGCTGTCACTCATTTCCCCGGTCGAACTTGGCCGTTGAGAACAGTACACACAATGTCCCCGCCTTCGTTGTCCACCATAGCACGAGCATATGCACTACGCCCAAGACCACGGCGCCACTAAATGTCCACGTAAACAAAGGAACCTCGTTTTGGCTCCCACCTTGGCCCGCAGCTATACGTCTGCCTGTCCGGTGGCGTCCCAGGCGAGCCGGCGGGGAAGACGAAAGCTCAGCCCCAGGAGAAGTTGAAGCCAAATCCGAAGGTAGTGGCAGAAGTAAATCCAGCCCTGCAAGCCCAATTAGTGGCAACGCAGCGCTAATGCTAGGCATGTATGGCGCACACGGCTGGACAATGGACGCGGCTTTAGCAAGAAACAAAAACCAGCGCAGGGTAAGTAGCAGTGGGGCGCTAAGAGAGTCAATGTAGTAGTCAAGCACAAGAATAGCAAGCCAGAGGTTATGTAAGACTGCAAAAGCCGGTCGTACAGAGACGTCCATAGTTGTTGGGGGAGGCATGAGGAGCGGGAAGGAGTTGGTATTACGAGGCGCTGTGGAAGAATCCGGGCTAAAGAGTGGGTGGTGTGTAGACGAGCGCTGTAGGGCAGTGCTGGTAGACACAGCCTCGGATACATTCTCAGAACCAGCATTCTGGCTATCACTAGGGATCTCGTGGACACTGCGTCGATGACGGGTGAGCTCCTGGCCCTGGCCATGGGAAATAGCAGCTGTTTGCGACCTTAGACGGGGATTTTCAACCTCCCCATGATCCAAGCCAGGTGCCTGTGCAGGGGAGCGTGACGGCCGATGGGAGCCAGTGGCAAAGGGATTAGGGCCAGTAGCGGGTAATGTGGTATGGTTTTGGGGGGTAGAAGACCGCCTGTCTGTAGCTGGATTTAGTAAAGAATATGCATCGGTCTTATATGGTGCATGTGACATACCCGGAGTAGGCGTTACTGACGGAGACGGTGTGTCTACCGGCTGTACCCGTCTAATACCCAGCGGAGCAACGCTGCCTGTCCCTCTCATGCCTGGTTCAAATGGCGACTCGTTGCGGATTGCAGCCAAGACTTCGGCAGCACTTGGTCGGTTTGTTGGGTCTACGGCGAGAAGTGTCTTGATTAGCTGGTACAATTTAGGCGGCAAATCTGGTCTTTCGCGCCGCTCGTCGTGGAAGCCTTCCCAACATAAGATTTCCTCGCGCAAGAGATCAATATCCTCTTGCTCCTCGTCTATAGCGTTGGAGTTCCGGTATGGGAGCCGGCCAAAGCACATAAAGTACAGAATCATCCCAAGTGAAAATATATCCGACTTAGTGGTGAAATTCCCGTATCGTCCGGCTGCATCCTTGCGAAGGACTTCCGGTGCACAGTAAGAGATAGTGCCCGTTGAGCCAGTAGACTTCCTAGCGGCGTTCTCTACTTGAACCTCACCAAAGTCACTGATAAGGCAGGTTGTAGCCACAGTGCTATTATCGTCATGATGCAGCAGACAATTGCTTGGTTTCAAGTCGCGGTGTATGTAGCTATTTGCGTGCAAATAGACAAGACCAGAAGTGACATCTTTAAATAATGAGTATATTTCCTCTAGTGGCAGTCGCCGTCTTGGGATTGAAGGGGCGTCTCGCTGGCTCCTGGATCGACGACGGCGTAGTTGAGCCTTGAGATCTTCTTTAGTGATGGCAGCTGGCGCTGAGCCGGCGACATAATTCAACAGGTCACCGCCATTACAATACTGTTGCAGAATAAAAGCACAGGCGACTCTAGGCCCAAACATGCTAAGTTGGACATTCTCAAGCCACACGTGGCGATATGAGACAAGATTTGGATGAGACAGCTTTGCCAGCAACTCAACCTCAACAAGCACTAGGCGTATTCGGCATACATTAGTAGATTCCTTCCTCTTTATAGAGACACAGCGGTAAAAGGCTCACCTTTTTCCAGCCACGCGTGATCATTCCCAACGGGCACTCGTTTGCACGCAAAATGACCTAGTTCGATGTGGTATTAGCACCGCCATCCATCATCGGCAACACAAGACAACGCACCCCAACTCACCCAGGGTGCATCCGTCAATCTGGTGACGGACAAGCAGCACTACTCCCTTGCCGCCTTTACCCAAAACTTTCTCTTCAACAAAAAAGGTACGGAAATAGTGCGGACTAAAAGCCTCCATTTTTATGCCACTACTGGACTGCTGTCTCTTTCCTGGCCCCGGCGACGACATTTGAGGCTCGGGTGAAGACTCATCATCTTGGGGGTTCTCTACAAACACATTAGATGGTGCAGAGACTGACCCAGGCAAAATTGGCTGTACATAGCGTCGTAGTGGACTTCTAGAGGTAGCCAATGGCGGAGACCGAGTGCCTCCCTGCCCTGGCCGTATCTCTGACTCTGGTCTCGCGCCGGAATTAGCAATATGGTGGCTGTATGCCTCAGCACGCAGCATGCGGAAGTACTCTGGGTTAACGTAGGACTCGTGTCGGCCACTTGCTTGGCCGCCCTCAAAACCATTTTGATCCGATGGTGGGACGGACGGCTGTAAAGACCTATGGCATGTCGGGCACTCTGTAAGAAGCCGTATGTCCAATTGCTGAGATGTGGGATCGCGGACAACAATCGCATTGCGATGGCGTCTAGTTGGTTGATGGAATACAAACATCAGCAAATCGATCCAAAAGCGAAGGAAGCAGCACTCGAACTTACAGCACGATCTCCCGGCCCTCGGCCGATGAATATGGAATCAATGATAATGATGACATAACAGTCTAAGCCCAGTGCCGGTAGTCATGAAGCTAAACCCGCCAACGGCAAGCGATGACAATTTTGAGAGAGGTCGTCTTATAAGAATTTCAAGCTGAGTATCCAGGGCTCCAAGCCACAATAAAGAAAGATTTTCCGTTGTTTAAACCTGGGGAAAGAAAAGATAAAAACACTGTTTTGGTTGTGATGAAAATGTAGGTTTCTTTGCTGAATAGTAATCTCTCCTTCAAAGCTGTGGCGCTAGATATTGATCATGGGATAGTAGGATGCTTGGCGCACTGTATGAACACCGAGGCTTCCATACTCGTTTACAGTTTTTTGTTCAGTGATGGAAACTGTGTGACTTGTGCCTTTGTGTATTTAACCCTAGACCCTAACAGCAATGTGGCGCCGTCACAGGACAATAAACCTCACGATATCAGAGGGCTGGCTAGCTGTCAGCCTGGACATGCCATGGCTGGCTAATCAGCCGTTCCTTTTCAAGATTCGATTCGTATTCGATGAAAGTAATACTAAGGTTACACTAAGCTAATAGCTGCAATATCTGTATAAGCGTGTGGTGAATTATTCCAACTAGCGTCGCTCCTCATTATACTGTTACTTGACGTTCTATCCCAAGACCAAGAAAACGCAGTAATTACACATAAAGTGAGTTGGTTACATATGATATCTATAGAAATTAATAATGGTAGTTATAGATACTAAGTGGTCATACTATCAAAATGTCAACACTAGGGAAAGACAACTTACGACATAGGAAAAAAAGAAAAGAAAGAAGACAAGCCTCCACGCAGGAGATGCAGAAACAAGAAACAAGGCAAACAATCCTCCCTTATAAGGCGGCGACCGCTTGTAAGTACAGCAGGAAACAATAGAAAGAAGACGGAAAAAATGGCAAAGCACACAAGAAAAGAATTTGGTGCACCACAAACACTAAAGAAACAAAAAACTCCTACCTTTGCATCATGGAATGGCCCTTGGCAAAGCCTGTTCCAGTCATTCCTCTCCGCATCAAGTTGCCCGTCTGACCCCCAGCTTTGATCGGGTAGCCACCGGTGATACTACCTGGTCCAAAACTTGGTTCTCCGCCAAGCGAGCCCCAGATGTCTCCGATATAGTTGCTTGGTGAGAGCCCCTTCTCGTACGTGCAATTCCAGTTCTTTACAATGCCCTGTACAATCTTGATGCCGGCGTTGTACAGGTTGTTAATTGCAATAGAGAAGCCGTTTTGATCAAGAGTCAGGAGATGTTCGTAGGCGGTGATGCCATCCGGGGGACGGTCAAAGTTAGAGCCTGTTATACCGGACATGATATGGCCAGTTAGCAAGGACGCAGTAATTGCACATCGCATGGGTTCCTTTCACTTGGTGCTTGTGTGTGTGTGTGTGTGTGCAAAACTTACCTGATCGCATTACCATCACCCGTCCAAAATCTACCAGCCCCTCGATGGCCAGCCGCATAAGCACCTCCAAAATTGCGCTGTCTTCGGATGCTGTCATGCAGTACTGCGCGCTACCATTGGTCCACACCTCGCTGACCTTTTCAAAGCCCTCACTCAACGTTTTCCCACTGTAATACACGTCGCTAGTGGCCGTGTCGCATTTGACCACTGCCGGGGATGACGTTGCCGCTAGTGTGACGTCGCCCATACTGCTGTATTTGGCGCGATAAAGGCCAGCTGCTTCTGAATCTGCGAGTGTGGCGTTGGATGCCATTAGAAATGCCGCATCTCGCAAGGCTTCGTTCAGTTCAAACACCTCGGTGCCATACAAGATGCTGGGATATTGCAGTGGCTTCTTGGTGCCATAAGCAACGTACCCCATGGCCCAGTCACTCGGGATCTCGCGGCTGTCTATCTCGTACTGCAACGCCACCTGAACGGCATACTTAGCGAGACCTACACTACCAAGAGTACCTCGCAGGGGGTTGACGCCAGCAATTCCGCTGATGAGGAAGTACGTTGAGGTCAAGTCGAATTTAGGCGAAAGCCCAAGGGCCATAGCAGTGGCGGCCGCGTTTATTTCACCCATGCCTGTTGTAACCTGGCACACTGAATGGTCGGGAGTACAGTGCACATGCGGATACAACATGCAAAGGCCCGGAGCCGAGGTCTGGACAGCATTGAGATTGTCGAAGCCGGAATCGTTCCAACGCTGATACCAGATGTCTGCTTCTGAAGGAAACTATAGAATGTTGATTAGCCAAAAAAAAAAAAAGAAAAGAACAAAAAAAGAAAAAGAAAAAGAGGGAAAGAAACATTAGCTTGGAGAGAAAGACTTACAAGGCTAAAAATGAGCACTTTGGGCGCTATCTTGGGCTCTGCAAGGGCATGTGCATATGTTCCATTGCTGCAACTATCTGTAGCCTGACTGACTGGAACACGAGCACCAGATGCAGTACTCGGAGCATGTCTAGAGCGCCCGGCACGACTATCACTGAAGCCAGTCTTAGTGGTCTGATTGCGCACAACATTTGTACCGCTAACAGGCACCGATAAAAACACAGCGCTTGTCAACAGCAGGGCATGTTTCATGAAGCCCAAATGCATTGTTGCTGTGCTTGGTGGAATAAAAACAAAAGAGGGTAAAGAGCAGTTGTGCGGAGGAAATTGCAGCCACCTAACGACTTGTCCAGGCTAGGCTGATTAGAAGTAAGAAGACACAGGATAACAAAACGGCGAGTGGGCAGAGCCTTTATATCACCGTACGGTATTATGGTACGAATAGCTCGCGGAATAGAGACAAAGCAATAGAGATGAGACTAGCAGTAGTCGCTTCCCGAGATGAGTGACTCAGATTTAGCTTTATAACTAATTCTCTCGCCGCAATATAATAACGGGGAAGGGCTCTCTCGAAGCAAGGGGGGTCACGAGCAGCACAAATTTAAGTCTCTAGCTGGGTCTGGGTTCAGGTCTGATGTGGGTATGATGTGCCGCCTGGGTCTCGGTCTCCAGAAGCCAAAAATCGAAGATTCCAGGCTTGTCTTTTTCGAGACTTGTTATTGCCAAGGCGCCGCCCGTTGTCAATCTTTGTTCCCTTTTGTTGAGTTTCTTCAATCTTGCCTGTCACACAAAGCCGTGGCTAATTAGCAATACTGATATATGAGACAAGAAAAGGCCGCGGATCAGTGTTGACGAGCTTTCTATTCATTTACGTCCATGGAATGCATCAAAAGCCACGTACCAAGTTGAAATGAGAGTCAATGGAAATCAAGATAGGAGAGCGGACTGGGAATATAGGAAGTCGAGAGACAAACTGAAATCTAAGAGATTTCGAGATGCAAGAACCCAAAGACACAAGGGATAAATAGATCCAGAAATGGATATATGTATATATATATATATATATCTGTGTGCATCCATATCTGGTGGGCGAAAAAGCAGTAGATAAAGATAAGGCAATAGTGCTGAAAACAAACAAAGAAAGACATGGACGCAAGTGCAAAAATTAAGAGACCCGGAAAAAGAAACTGCTTCACTGAGATTGGTACGCGGCAGCCCATACCCAAGTTACGAAAGCTGAACAGCTAAGTTTGTTGCATTTACATCACGACCAAACAAAGAAGCAATTGCCCCAATCACAGCAAAATTTGCAGTTCTTGCCCTTTCTGACACCTCCATCTCGAGTAAAGGCTCCCTCCACCGGATGGCTACATGCAGCCCCTCCAGGCTGACCCCTCCACATTAGCACTCCTGCTCACGTCGTACAATTTGTGTTCGGGCAGATCAAAGATGATCAAGAAAATTAAAGGAGTCCAGCATATAGGCGAGCAGGGCAATTAAGAGCCGATAAATGGAAGACACTTGCATTTTGAACGGGAGACAACATGCAAGACGGTGAGCTACAGTGCAAGTGCCACATGAAGCAGGTGTCTTGCCTTTCTGATATTATACGGTATGTCAGAGCTCAATGTCACTATATGCAGTGAGTGGTATCTATATGCAGTGAGTGGTATCTATATGCAGTGGGTGGTATCTATATGCAGTGAGTGGTATCTATATGCAGTGAGTGGTATCTACATACAGTATACACTATAACCCTCTCCAGTCTGCCCAGCTTTCCTCCTGGCAAAA
Organism: Ceratocystis destructans; assembly: GCA_038407095.1. Lineage (NCBI taxonomy): Eukaryota > Fungi > Ascomycota > Sordariomycetes > Microascales > Ceratocystidaceae > Ceratocystis > Ceratocystis destructans. The sequence continues at coordinate 45,077 of JAXASZ010000563.1, forward strand.
GGGTTGTGATGGACCCATTATTTCTCGCACTCTCTGTTTTTTTTTCCTTCTCTTTTTCTTCACGTGACAGCCCTATCGTTACTTTGTCTCGCTCAGTTTTCTCTGACTGCACTTCAAACTCTCGCCTCAAAACCATTTGCCCCCAAGACATTTTTAATTCATCTTTCAAACCACTGTTTAGTCTCGTGTAACATCACACTCTCTTCCCTTCCCTGCCCTGCCCTGCCCTGCCCTGCCCTGCCCTGCCCTGCCCTGCTCTGCTCTGCCTTCCCTTCCCTTCCCTTCCCTTTCCTTGCTACTCCCTTCTCTGTGCCCCTCTCCCCCTCCTCCTCCAACATGGAACCTTTAAACACAGAACCCCGCGGCATTCTAATGCACCCCGACTTCATTACCGCAGACCATGAGGCTAAGCTCATTGACATCTTCCGCACGCAGCTCTCATGGCCTGAGAGAAAGGGTCGACTGTCTCTGCATTACGGTTACACATTTAGCTACCAGACGTTTGGCATTGACCCGAAAACCCCCTTCATTCCCTTTCCAGCCTGGCTCCTCCCCCTGCTTCCTACTACCGAGGGTCGTCCACCCGACCAAGTCTGTCTTCAGCACTACTCCCCAGGAACAGGCATCCCACCACATGTTGACACACATAGCGCCTTCGATCAACTCTACGCACTATCACTTGGCGCTCCGGTTATGATGCAGTTCAAGAACGGCTCCACAGGAATCGTTGTAGACATAGATCTCCCACCACGTAGCTTGATCCAGATGAGCGGAGACTCGCGTTTGCATTGGACCCATGGCATAAGAGCGCGCAAAACTGATTTGCTTCTAGATGGTGAAACCCGGAAAAGAGGCGATCGCTGGAGCTTGACATATCGCTGGTTGCGACCTGGTGCTACATGCCCGTGCGGTGATCTAAAGCTTTGTGATACGGCTCAAAGAAAGGCCGGTATTAAAAAGGAGTATCGCTGGCAAGTGGCAAAAGATGGGACGGAGGATAGACAAGAAAGCAGTGGGAAGATAGAGTAATCACAGCGAATGAGCCATATCAAGAGCCAATGAATAAATACTATATACTAGTGCGTTTTCATATCTGGCACATTGCGGTCAAGTGCAAATGTCCATGGTATGGTTATTCATAGTAGAAAAAGCCGACATTATCCCAGTATTTAGGGTATCAAGTGCACCAAGTGCATTGCCTGTAAGCACAAAAAGCACTATTTCTTGAATCTAATTTGAGCACGAGCGTTAGTTATTATCACGAAAATCAAACCTAATAAAGGATTCTAGGTTGGTTCCGTGGCATCCAAACTTTGCCTGTGCATATCAAACGATGTTTATATGTTTGTTTGTTTGTTTGTTTGTTTGTACTACTTAACGTCTACCTACTGTTATTTCGCAGCAATACGACGGCGTGTTCCGGACAGGAGCTGCTAGTTGGTGCCATCTTCCAGTGGCTCCTAGGCGGTCACCAGCTGCAGCAAGTCCTTCGGCTTGCTATAATTCAGCACTTGGCACTTTGTCTCGGCGCTTTTATGGTTGAACTGGGAGTGATACTGCTCAAAGTCGCTACCAAAACTCTTTCAACGGAGCCTCGGTCTAGCCCATACAGTTCACCTTACATAGCTTTGAGAGTCCCAGTGTCCCTCTAAGGCGATCAGTGTTTCGGCAGTTACGTCTCGTCCAGTTCTTGAAATCAGCCCTGAATGTGGTGTTCTTCCAGCATCTTTTTGCCAGAAACATCGTCCTTTTGGGAACCAGAAAGCCCACGTTCTTACAGTCCACTTTGGCTAGTTGATCTACGGTCTCGTTTCCCGGGACTTCACAGTGCTCTGAGACCCAGTAGACCCTATGGGTTGGTTTGTCTAGTGTTAGGCTTTCCAGCCTGTCTTCCCACTATGCGAGAATGTGCTAGATCTCGTCGATTTCGAGCTTGGAAGTGCCTGGTTTTCTCATTCGCTTGCTGGTTAGCTTTGCTATCCCCAGGCTGTCCACGCACAGATTCATACCCTGTGCTTGCGGTGGGGCAACTTCAGCTGTGATCTTAACTGCTCTGAGAGCCGCGATTGCTTGCACATCTACCACTTCTATACGTCTCAGCTGACGATCTCTAAGCACCCATTTATGTCAAGGTTTTCTAGAGGCGAAGCAACAGGAGCAAATAGAGGTCCTTGAATTTACCATAGAACTTCCACCTTGTCTATTCTTGCTACCTCTGGTTACAAGTGAATCTCTTCATTCGTCGCTGTCTCCCTATAGGTCCACATCTGCGCCAACCATCCACTCACTCCAGCCCGGCTTTTCCCCCGGCAGCGTAATCGCCTCCCACTCCGCTACCGATACCTTGTTCCAATCCTCAACGGGAATCCAACCAATATACGCACGATCGCCAAACCCACCAACCCAGTAGACATGTGTGACGACCAGTCGTGCCCAGCTGGAGCGGTGAATTAGGTTGCCTGGTAGCCAGTATTTAGCGTCTGGGTGTCTTTCAACGAAGCACTTGGCTAGTTTCGCAGGACTGGCCTGTTCAGGTGTGATGGGCTCGATGTATCCTATAAGAGAGACGCGTGGGAGGTTTGCGGCCGAGTAAGGAACAGTGTCTGGGGTAGCTAAGGAAGCAGTCTCACTAGAGGAATCGGCCTTGGTGTTCGCCTTGTACTCTCCGAAGCCAAGCCACGACATCAGACTCTCTACGAGCGATATTCGTTTTGCGGGCGGATATGGGGGAGTCCAACGCAACGAAAGCGTCACATTGGAACCTTGAGCAGCGTTGCGGAAAGTAGTTGCGATAGAAATGGCGAGCAGGGTAGGGTTTCCACGGTCCTCGCAGTCAGCTAAATAATCCATCATAGTTATGGGAAGACCAGCGACAGCAGGAGGAGCGGAGGTAGCGTCGGCTATAGAGCCGGGAAGACCATCGGAGCTCTCGGGTGTGGATGATGCGGGGAAGACGGTGGCAATGTCACCGAGCTTGGCTAGACCTAAGATGCGTCTGCCCATGACGGCAGATTCATAGGCAGTAGGGATTCGGTGGGGCCAAATCTGTGGTGCGATCGGGTCCTGCACAAAGGCAGCAGATGCCACGCTAGTAGCAGCGACGAGGAGAAATGAGATGTCGGGTCTCATGGCAGTCCAACAAAGAGAAGTAGCTTTAAACGTTGGAAATAGCTGTAGGCTGGGTTAGCAAGCAGAATAAACGATCAATACAACGGGTTAGTGATAAACAAATATCAGATACTTTGTATTGAAATAAATGAATAATAGGGGTTTTGTTTATGAAAGAGTTAAACTCTCATGATATCTTGGGCTGGACGACAGCAAAATACTGATAAGATAAGAGATTGGAGAAGATTTGGGGTACTTGCTCAGTGTAATGATTCATAGGTAGCAGATTAGATTGATAAGATAAGACACCGGCTTACATGATTTATAATTGGCCACTTCATAGTTGCACGAACTTGTTGTGCAGAGTTCAGAGCTGACAGAACGACGGCATTAGAAGTCCCGTACGGGTGTAAGATGATCTAATCCAAGGTAAGTGATACTCGATTAGTGCAGCACCGTTAGTATTCAGTCATTCTTTTTTTCCACAACTGACTACATATCCCTACCTACGCCTTCAAAGTTTCACCAAGATACCAATATTCCTCTCCTTTGCTAGACTTATACATCTCTTCGAGTTCCTCGGACGAATATTGGCCCGGATTTCCTCCTATCAACGTGGATTTTGCTATGCTTCTGCACACAAGGTTATCTACGGAAGAAAGCGGACAACTTTCCATGATGGAGCTCGCCTGGCAGCTACCAAGATTATTTCCCGTCGGCCATACCTGACCAAATGAGCACCGTCCAATTCTAGGTCTGGTCGCCAATAGTGTCTTGATTTAGGCGCCCAAGGCTCTTCTGCCAAGGCAACCGGCTGCTACGGGGTGAGTTCAAATCCTGAGTGGATCTAGGGGCAAATCATACATGTCAATGCACAGAAACCAGATATTAAGCCAACACACTCAAGTTGGGTATTATTACAATAAAAACTCTATGTACTGGAAAAATCAAAAGACACAGGCCAATCCCCATAAATGAAACAGAACATCGTTGGTGAGCTGGTCGAAATTCACCCACAGAAGCACCATGTCGAACAGCGAAACCTTGAATAAGTCGCAAGGTTCGAATCACCGGCTTCACGCATTCAAATATCCACCCCAACAAATGGCTGTTTTATCCATCGGTTTGTCTAAAACCAATCAGAGAAAAAAACCTTGGAAAAGAAAAGTGGTCGAAGACCATTCATTGTGTGATTCCCATTTCATCACAGAAAAAGGCTTCCTTATCACGTCTGCGCCATTACTCCCCATAGCCTCTCCCGTCCGTACTGGGACCAGGAAGTCGGGAAGAGACCATTATTGTTATTGGGAGCAACTCAACAGGCGACAAAACACAGGCACTGCATTTACAGAGCCAGGGCAGCAGCCAGAAGACCGGCCAGAGGAGCGGCGATCTGGGCAGCACCGGCGGTGGGGACCGAGGAGGGGGACAGAGCGCCAGTGCCAGAAGCGGCGCCAGTGCCGGTAGCAGCGGCAGTGGTGTTGGAGCTGGCGTGCGCGGTGCCGTCGTGGGCAACAGCCAGAGCGGCGAAGAAGATGGCAACGGCGGAGAACTGCATTTTGAAGGTTGGTGGAAGAAGAAAGGTATTAAAGTGTAGAAATGGTGAAAGATTTAAGAGTAAATAGAGAAAAGAAAGTAAAAGTGATTGTAGTTGAACTTGAACGAGAGGCTGTGTGTTGGTGGTTATGAGAGAGAGAAGAAGAAAGCGACTGAGGGGGGAGGGACGGCGCCCTTTTAAACTTGATGGATCGCACGGGTGACTGGCACTTTCTTCCTCATTCTATCTTACCTCTGTTTTCCCTAGTTCCCCTCCTCTTCCCCGTGGCACTGGCCCTCTTGGCCATGACCCTTCCTTGGCTTGTCTTGCCCATGGCAACAAGCTCTAACAGATAGGACAGAATTGTGAACAAAGCACCCCTTAAACGCACCCCTTTTCACCCCCTCTTTCTCAGCCCACGCCCCCTACATGCCTCAAGCCTAGGGAGGCTCTTTCAGTGACAGGACATGGACAAGATGAGCGTGATCTGCTGGCTGTGGTATTTTCACATTGTGAATGCTAGTTTGGTTACGCGTTGACCTCCGGAACAGTAGAAGAACCAAACTAGCAAGAAACATCCTGCGCTATTCCATAACTACACACACCCTATCTTCCTCACTAGCTACTGAACCCTTCATACCGCTTTCACCCCTCCTCGTCCTCCTCGTCCTCCTCGTCCTCCCCGTACTCTTCGCCCTCTTCGCCCTCTTCGCCCCCCCTTTTTATTGGTCACTAACTACTCGGTTTTTTTTTGGCGACGTCGCGTTCTTCTTCTCCTTGCTGACGCCACTCCAAAGTCCAGGCTAGGCCCAACCAGCCCCCTAGGCCTTTTTTTTTCCCCTACTTTTCACTTTTTATTCAGTAAAGATCACCAGAGGAAGGCAGGGCAAAGCAAATGCACAGCCTTAACCCTAAAGGGAAAGATTGCGCTGGCCTGGTGATCAACAACAACGTTACAAACGGCTGATAGACAGAAGCGACAATTCCGTGGAAGTGCAAGGCAGGGCAGGCATTGCAAGGAAAACAGCTCAAGAACGGATAACACAGCAAATTTGCTCGCCTGCAATGGCATGCCTTGGCATTGGTTCGGGTTATCTTTCTCTTACTTGCGCGGACTCGCTCGCTTCTGTTCTCGTTTCTAAATCGACGAATCATGAGTCCCAAACTGGTAAGGAGACGAGACTACAAGCTTAAAACTGTAGAGGCGAATGAATGCAAGAGCTCAATGGCCATAACTATGTAGATAGGTATTTGAGCAGCTCGACAGGGACTCACAAGACAAATATTACGTGGGGGCTGTGAAAATTCAAGTTCGGCCAGAAGGCCCAAAGCCAGGCTCGCACGAGAAAGGAGGAGGGGCTAGGCGCAAATGTACAAGATACAAGATACAACACAAGATACAAGGAGAACGTCCCGCTTGTGATCAAGGGTGTGCGTATCACTTCAACACCCCTGTGTCCTTTTTTTCTTTCTTTTTTTTTCCTGAGGCGCGTTTTAAGTGGGGTCACAGTGAAGTACGAAGTGCTGTTTACTTGGAACACCTCAAGAGAATAAAAGAGACCACCATATTAAACAGGCGTCGCCTAACCCTAACTTCCATTTCTTGCCCAGACATCTAGCTCTGTACGTTGATGACGGTATACGAGCCGAATGCTTACAATTTCGCCCACACGACGTTCTTCTTTGCTGATGTTATGTTTGGTTCATCGCCATGAAGTCAGCATTATCGTTTGTTTACTACAAAAATATTGATTCATATATTGAAAATTTAATCCGAAGTTGGCCGCCTCCTTTTAGAGTAGGCTGTTTGAACTGTATGCACACATTCGACACTTGACAAGCTGTACAGCGGCACCATTTCTATTTTCATAGGGGATGGGTGGGATAATCAGGCTAAGAAAGGGGGACTAACAAAAAAAGAAAAGAAAAAATGCCTTGCCTTTCTACGTTATTATACTGTTGCATGTGTTGTGTGGCTTGGCTTGGCTCGCATTTCGGCTTGATTCCCTGTGTAATTCCATACGCGGTTTCCTCCTTCTCCCTCTTTTCGACTGATCGGTCTTTGTGCATGTTGTTGACCTGCAGTGGGCTTTGAATTGTTGTTCAGACATGATAATTTTGCAAGGCTGCAGAGCATAGCATATCATGGGACGGGAATCTTGGGATAAAAAGGCTGGCAAGAATTACACACTATCTTATTGATACCCACTTGGTTACTTCGTGGCCCCAGCTGACACCAAAGGGAACTGAAGAAAAAAGCACTGGTCCCGTAGTGAGCCCTATGGCCAAGCAAGCTACCAACCGAGGAAAGCATTGGAGTGGTCGGGGATTAATTTCAAAGGACAGCTGGAAGCCCGAGAGAGTATAGACATCAATCAAATGACATTGGCAGACTGGCGGGCGACCGTGCAAACGCCCCCCCTCCCTATAAAGAGCAAGCCAAGCTCTTATTGTTTAGACGAACATCTGGACATGTAGCTGAAATACTGAACTACATTCATTGCTGTGTACATTGATTGTGAAATGAGCAGGAGTGTCTGTTATTTGCAGTCCAACTAGATTCTAGGCCCGCATAGCCGAATGAGCCATGCCATTCCACATGCCTGCACTCCCTACCCCCCTACTCCCTATTCGCCTTGTTTTTCTTCCCTTCCCTTGTCTGGACAGCCAGTTAGCAGAGACAAGGCGAGACGAGACAGAGCGGAGGCAAGGTTGGGGTGGATTTGAGGACGGGAAAGTTGATATTGAAGAGTGAGACAGCAATTTACCTGCGGCCAAGCCAAGCCAAGCCAAGCCGACGCAACGCTGTTCTGGCTTTGTTTACTGTCTATTATTATTATTATTCTTTTTTTCTTCTTTTCTTGTCTTGTTCCCACTGATCTTCATTTGCGTGCTGTCCTCGCAGATTCAGCTTTCTTGGGGGCAATCAGGGAGAACCGGCCATTCCCTTGGGCCACACCAATCAATGAACATCAGCGCTCAATATATCGCTACCGGCCGGCAAATTATGTTCACAGCCTTCGCATGTATGTGCAGTTTTAAAAGGACAAAATATATCCATACATGACTGGAGGATATGACATAATCTGAAGAGCCTCAATATTCGGCTTATCCTGCTCTCGCTCTGCCTTCGGGGATTGTGCCGATTCCGTTTAGTCACAGTAAAAGGTGAGGCTTTTTGTGTCCTCCACAAAGGCTATCTTGCTTCTACTCTGCTTCCTTGTAGCCTCTCGTCCTTCGCCAACACTTATCGGCTCTCACCGTTCTTCTTTGTCTACCCCCTCGCCCACCAGAAAGGATTTTTTCCCTATAGATTAGCCTAGTCTGAGGCTCTAGGGCTGCTTTGCTTTGGAAACTCATGCACTTCTGGGCTAGCGCGTAGCCGGTGCATATGGCCTTATCGCCCCTCCATGTCCTCCTTCTTCCTTCATATCTTAGGTCCCCTTTGTTATGCTGCTGTTTTTGCATGCTGCAATGCGGAATGATTGCATCTTGTTGTTCCATCCGCCATTTTGCGTGCATATACGTTGCTGTTTAATATCAACAGTTGACAGCCTCTTTATATATGCATTCCTTTTATTTCTTTTGCCACTTATACTATAAATGCAGTCATGCATTCCAGCCTCAGACTTTACAGGGGGTCTTCAGGGCCGATTACTGAAAGATCCTGCTATAAAACGGCTAAACTAGTAGGTAGAAACTGCGCTATAACAAAGGACAGCGGTACACCTGGATTTCTGAGATAACGCCACATTATTGTCACAGCATTCCCCTGTAGCCGCTACATTGCCACAATCATTGCATTCAACCCTTGGCCCCGTACAGGGCTATATGGGGCGTAGTGTGTGGTGCGTGGCACTGAAAAAAAAAAGAAAAAAAAAAACTTTCTACTTTATTTTTTTGCTCTTCTCCCGTGGATCGCAGGCCCTTCTCTTCACTACCAATCTCGTTGCTCTCCGTTATTTGTCGACCAACTCCATTCCACCAATCTCTTCATGTTTATTTCATGCATGCGCAGGACAGAATCCGCACTATTGTGCACAGATTATAAACAAAGTCAACAAGCATCCTGGTGACAAGCAGTGCTTAGATGCTTAGAGGGCCCCGCCTCGTTGAGTTAGCTCACTATCAAGAAATAAGGACAACACTGAGTGGCTCGGCCGGATATCTTGGAGTTCAGGCTTAGTAAGGTAAGAAAGCGGCTGGCCAAAGACTGGTTCGGGGCCGGGTATAGGAGTAGCCTAAGCTTCCTGTTTGTTCATGCCTCTCTGTCTTATGCATCTTCGTGGTCCAACTCAAAGATAAATCATTCATATTCACAGATGAGAACAGGGAAACATGACAGCACGGTACAAAGTTCTTGAAAAAGAAACGGGCTAATCCGGGCTGGCTCTTTCAAACATTACCCTATCTTTTCAATCGTCGTAGTCTTATCTGCTTTGAACTAAACAATGATGTCTGCCCAGTCAAAGAACCAAAGAAATATTAGCCAAGCACTGGAATACGAGCTTTTAGACTTCCTTCTGAACGAGACGCGCAACCCACTTGCATATCTCCGTCGATTTTGCCATTCTACCCAACCTAAACACCGGGCTGTCTTGTTACTTCGCCTGTCTCTTTCGTGTTTACGTATCACTGAATGACGAATTGTCTATGTCGCGAGCAGTATAGACTGCATAACTCCCAAATATTTACGAATTGGGTAAGACGCTTACTTTTGACAAGACATGGCAAGAAACACGATGGATGAATGCGCGATAAACCAGCAGAGCGAATAAGCCGAACCAACTAATGAGAAAAATCAAACCACCCCTCCCCCACTTTGGCTCCTTGGCTTCTAACTGGCAAAACATGCGTCAAGATAAGAGAAGACGAGAGGGAGAAGACGAGAGGAAGCAGGCAGGGCTAGCTCGGGGTCCGTCTTCGATGAATTACATCCCAGTGCAACATCGTGTTCTGGCTGTGTTTTGGCTGTGCTCTGGCTGCGCGTGTTTGCCTCCGCTTGGATAGTGCTGCAGTTTTGTTTTGTTTTGCTGCGTCATGGCGTTGTATTGCATACCGTGGATGTAATAGCACGCTACTGCTTGGTTCAACTGACCACCAACTTGGGCCTGTTGCATAGCATAATGCTTTTCCCAGTGTTGTTCTTGACTAGTACCTATGGCTTTCGCCCCCAGTGGTGTGCATGAACAAACAGTCTCTTTTCAGGCTAGTAAAAGAGATAACAGAAAGTTTACTTCGTTACACGTGCCATTTTCTGTCCATAGCTAGGAAACGACGAAGCAGACGATTGCTTTCTGTCAAACTACGCAAGTAGTACGAGCTAAGCTTGGTCTACGGGCTGCATGTGTTTCTCTACGATTCCTCTGTTCTACATTTCCCCTCGTATTTTCGTACACGACAGACTGGCTGTATGTATCTGTATCTGTATTTGTTTCTTTTTCTTCTGGTCCTGCTATAGCCTCATGGGTTGATTTCCTTGAATCTCCGTTCTATATTACACCAACCTTGGAGGCTTGGCCGCAATCTGGCTCTCCCATCCCGCGCTACTTATGCTCGTCTGGTCATGAACGAGAGAGCCAAAAGCACAGCCTCAGAGATGAACAGAACACATGGAAAAAAAAACAAACATAATGTATGTAAGAGAAAAGAGAGCAAACAAAAGCGGACCACGCAGAAAACAAACATGGCCATCAAGAAACGTTCTGCTCTCTTGTTGTCTCTGCTTCTTGTCAAATTATGTATGTGAATGGGCCCACCACCTGACAAATCTCAATCAATTCTGAAGCATGGATATCAGCTCTTAGTTTCTCAATACCGAGGTCGAAGTTTTGGAAAGTTCTTTGAAGAATATACTACTAGGTCATTCAGGCCAATTACATCCATCTCACACCTCGATTCACCCTTCATATTTCCTGCTGTGTCTCCCCTTCCTGATATCTGCCTTGTTTTACTGCAAATCACCACCTTAATTTCGTCATGTTCCTTTGAACAGGGCGGGCTTTGAAGCTGTAGCTTGACGAAACAATGCAATCCAGTACAGTTTGGCTAATGCAAGTACAATGTATTGGAATAACATAAAGGAGTATTGGACCCACAAAAATAAAGAAATTACATGTTCCGAGTTGTAGCTTGTATCAAGTCTCGTCTCAGCTGCTACTATAGGCTATGGGCTGATGTGACTTGAGTAAAAATGAGCACGTTATACATAGTGCTGTGGACATTACCCCAAGGCGCTTGACGGAAGAGCCCATGTTACGCTACGTGCTAACTTGCTGGCGCTCAGCATGTCACGTGATACAGGACCTTGGGTCGCTACTACACCCACCGACCATGGAGGGGGGGGGGGGTAGTGATTTTAGTCAGAAATAGTTCCAGTTTAATCAAACATTCAGATCCCCACTTAAGTGTGGGTCTTCTGCAAAATAGCGAGGCCCCAGCCTCAGGTGAGAGGCTTCAACGTCATGTGCAGCAGGCCAAGGAAAGCCATTATCTGTTTATATGACCTAAGCCGCTCCGAACTCTCCGCTGATTACGAACTTGCCCTGCCGTGATTACACGCCGAGTTATTTATACCCCACATACCAAAGCATTGTCGTCGCCGGCCGAGCCGCTGTCTTCCTTCTCAATTCTCCATCTCGACACTTGTCACAGCCCATCGTCAACATGGTGGTACGTATTTTGATTTGAGACTTTCCCTTCTCCGGTTACCTTTGCGACTCTACCTTGTGCTTCTTGCTCTAGACAATCAAGGCCTTCGGTTCTAAGCAGATCTTGTTCTCCTGATAGTTCCTCGATTTACTGACTTTGGGCTTGTGGTCTAAGCTTGGAAAACTAACCCACTATGCCTTTGACGCCGTCATGAGTGAGTCTCCTGTTATCATGTGAAGTGCATATATCTGCACGCCGGTATCAAGCTGTAATAATAGCAGTGCAGCTAACAAGCCTTCTTCTTATCTCTAAGTCTCTGCTGTTCTGGCTGGAATGCGCCGCTCCACTGGCTTGACGTGAGTTCTTTTTTTTTATTACCACCTTGATCAACAGCTACAGAATACTGCCCCGACAAGGTCTCTAACGCTCATCATGTAACAGCTTCCGTAGCGACAAAATCTCGGGCGACAACAAAGATCTCAATGGATGGGTCGACCGTTACTTGGGTGTTGGTGAATGGGTCATGGACCAATCAGTGGCGATTGCCGGCGCAAGTAGTTGGTTTGAGCGACGTCGGTGAGACGGCGGCTAGATAGGCTGGGTCGGGGCTTGCTCGAGGAAGCTATGCTGTAGTAGTGACTGTATAGACTGCGAGTCGTGTATGACCTTCATGTCATGTTTGTACACTATTTACAAGCAACAAATTCAGTCAGTCACTCGACTAGCTAAGCCACTCAGCAACCCTTCTTGCCTATCTTCATACGTGTTCCTGACTACTGCATTGCATCCTTTGCCATGATTTGCTCCCGATCCTCTCTTGTTTGTTCCTCGTTCTTCTTCTGCGTGTCTTCGCCTGCTCACTCGTTGTCCTATTGGCCTCTTGTTTTTTTGTTCTTCATATCCTCCAAGTTTTGATATGAACTTGCCTCATGTTTTTATGACTTTTATTTATGCTTGTTTCAATGAACATTGTCCTTCGTTTTTCATGGCTAAGCGATTCTCAACTTTTCCATAGCGGTCATTTCAAACAGTACAAATAGAGATATGATTAAATATAGGACTGTAAACTTAGAATACTACTGTATAGTGAGTGTCATTATTAGTCCTTTCCTCATCCATCGCATCATTTAAGACGCACTGGTAAACGTCGCACTGTCAGTTCAAGTCAAAAAGTCTGCTGGTACTTCGTTGTCACTATAATCAACATCGCCGTCATGACGATAAGGCTTGAAAGCCGGTGATGGCATGCTCTCCGAAGACTTGGTTGATGATACAGGGCTAGATGAGGTTGCAAGGCCGGACCGAGAGGCATCGAATTTGGAAGCTGATCCACCATCACCCGTTTTGTTGCCATGGCTGGCGTTGTCCTTGTGACCGTCGGTTCCGAAAACCTGCTTTTCACGCTGCTCTTGCATATCAATCAGCACGCTGCGAGCTGGTTTTGTCAACACATCATCCTTTTGGGGTGTAGCTGACCCAAAGCGCAGTATCGACTCTGCCTCTTCAAACGCTTCCAGTTCAGCTCCAATAGCACATATCAGTAAATTCCACTTTTTTGTCGTTGCCAATTCCAGGTTCTGTTTGAGAACGCTCATGACTGCATCCATTTGCACCACAAGCTGATCTATGGAGTTTTCTGCTGATTGGGAATCATCACTATTGCCTTCACAGTCAAATTTCTTCATCTGTTCACTCAGTGACGACTCGTACTGAGTGATCAACTTGATTGTGGCGGCCCAAACCTCAGCGCCTTCATCTAGCGCAACGATTTCTTTAGCTACAGCCTCTTCTCGGGCCTTTAGTATTAGTACCTCAGCTTCCCACCATTCACGGGCTAAATTTAGTGTACGCCTTTCAGGTACAAGAGCGAGAAATTCGTTGCCTCCAGGCGAAGTGATACGTAAGCCGTCGGTGTCGACTACATGGAGATGTGCGTAAGCCTCTGCCTGCAACGGCTCGACTGGTGGCTGATGCATGAAAGTGCTAATCTCTTCGTTGACCTCCTTCAATGCGCCACGATAGCCACTGAGCCCTGCTTCTCGTTTGCCTCTGAGATTCAGAATCTTATCATCAACCGAGCGTCGCTTTTTTTGGAGGAGAACAAGGCGCGCTTCAAGTTCATGAATCTCACGGGAGAGGTCGTCGTGTTCAGCTTCCAAGCTGCAAAGTTCTTGGGCCAACTCCTCGTCAGTGTTGTTTTCTAAGAGTCCAAGCTCAGTTGATATCTGTAATTGGCGGGCAGCAAGGTGTTTAACACGTGACAAAGCTCTATTGCGCACTTGGGCCTCGTTCTTGATATATCGGTGCTCATGTTGCTTTAGGCTTCGTAGTTCAGCAAGAGTGTCCAATAGAGACCTGCGCGCAGATTTCAAGCTAGGCTTTTTTTTTGAAGCTTTAGGCTGGCGTACTGGCATTACTACGCCATTGGGCCCATGTTCGTTGGGTTGGTGCAATGACATTTTCATTTGTGATGACTTCGTAAAGGATGCCGAGCCTTGTGAGTAGAGGTTTCCCGTAGGTGTGCTCCCTCCGCTACTTTGTGGATGGCTCGCATTGGAAGACGCGATATGACTATCGTTTCCAAGTCCCTGGGTCAGAGCCTGAGACTGTACGTCTAAAATCAGCTGTAGTTCTTCACTTAGTGATTTTTCACGAAGCTGAATACGGCGCCACACTGAATCAGGATTGTGTCGGGCCCGTGCGGGAGGTTGATTTTGAGCTCCGGAGAGGGTCGTGATGTGACCAGTATCAAAAAAGGCACTACCGATACTAGCTAGACTAGCAGCTATATTACGACCTGTAGATGACACTTGATGCCCATCCTGCAGCATTGATGATGGGTAGTGGTGTGGCTGTGAGGAAGAAGATGAGTATGATTTAGCTTTAGCCATATACATAGAGCGCGCAATGGGCGGGGGTGGGCCGCTGAAGACCGGGGCATCTATGGCATCTACACCCCCGCCATGACGATGAGATGGGAGGCGCGAAAAGGCAACGTTCTTGAAGCTAGCTGTTGGGGTGGAGAAACCGCTACCCTCACCGGGTGACTGATCTCGTGGCCTATGGAACGAAGTTGACGACTGCAGTGGAGAAAGAGGTATGTCAGACATTTTGATGCTGGTTTGGGAAGTTTCATGTTCGTCTTGATGTTGTTATATCACGCAGCCAGATGTCTTGTGATAAACCACTAGAAGTCTAGTTCCCGTCGGTTATCTTAGGGTTATGTATGTACATACGTAGGGTTACTATGTGTTTCTATTCTACACTTGGTGTCGAAGCGAGGTTCCATACTGCTTGCTACCCAATGCTCCTAGCAACACTTTAGTCGTGACCCTTTTCTGCTTCTCACCGCCTACACACCGACCTGATCTTTTATTATCTATGTGGTAATATAAATAAATAGCAACAAGCGAGTACTGAGCACTGCATACATTGCTGTGCCCCACATGAAGCTTTTGATTGGCCAAAGCACACAGCTTCTGTTGCCTTCCATTTGCTAAGCTGTAGAGAGAAGGCTGAAGTAGTCAGCCTTGCTGTTCATTTGAGACCAAATTTCTCATGCCTGCCTGGTCCTTTCACCCCCTTCCCTTCGCCTTTTGTTCCCTTTTTGAAATTTCTTATTCTGTTGTTTATTTTATCCCACCATCCCCAGCTTATTTGGAATTCTTGCTCCCAGGAATTTCGAGGCTATAACCTATATTCTCCGTTTATCTGTTCTTTTGATCTTTCTTTTTGCATCTCTCTTTTCTCCCCACGCCCCGTTCGTGTCTGAGAACTCACGCTTTAGCGAAGAAGAAAAAAAAACACGACCTCATCTAATTTACATCGCGACTTTGTCGAGCTAAACCTAACCGCGCATCCATTCTCCTTTTTATCACGGTCTAACATAACCATTCGCAATAATGTCTGCTGAAGAGGATCTTATCGACTACTCCGATGACGAGGTCATCACCAGCAAGGAGCCTTTGGTCTCTGCCACCGCTACTAAAAAGGAGACTGTTGGTACTGAGCCTGTTGACAAGAAGGGCTCATACGTCGGTATCCATTCTACTGGCTTCCGTGATTTCTTTCTGAAAACAGAGCTTCTGCGCGCCATCGCCGACTGCGGTTTCGAGCATCCTTCCGAGGGTCAGTTACACTTCTAATTGCCATATTCCAAGCACCCACCATCTCCAACCCATACGTCCCCAACATACGAAGAAGAAGAAGAAGAATATCAAAGAAGAGAGAACAAAAACACCAGCCATTGGTTCTTGAACTACGGCATCAACCCCTTTGTCGTCACTGGCGTCTGGGAATTCGAAACATGCCCAATTGCTACCCTTGATTAGAGTTTCAATTGGCACGCCTGAACGCACGTCGGTCCAGTCTAGCTTCTAGCCTTGGTAGCATCGGCAATGAAGATTGGGATATATCTTCAACATTCGCTACGACTTCTCTATCAACACAGGATGCGTAATTACATGGAGAACATGATAGTTGAGGCTCGGCGTGCTGATAGCTTGCTTGCCTTGTTGGCTGCAATATCGCATGCTGTTTCTTAGTGAGGTGTCTAAAACAACGAGCTCTATGATGTCCTTGCGTTTAGAAATAGACGTACTTGGTTCTTCTTCTCGTTTTATATATTCATTGACTTGGTGTTTCCGAAAAGAACAGAGTCAATGAGTATCGCAATTCCGTCAATGGCTCGGCCTGAAGGTGATACTTCGTAGCCTTGCCTTGCGGTGTATTGTTTTTTGTATCTTGGAACGACCAAAAAAACTAATGGCCAATTGAAAGGTTGGCCAAAGGTTGGCTGGTTGCTTTCGCTAACATATGCATATTCACCTATACCATTTATACCTGTGTTCAAAGAATCTCCTTCTGGAGAAGTTGTTGGACAAGGTGATTCTAATGCAACCTTCGTGGTTGAGTTCAATCTGGGTCTTCAAGTAGCTCCACGGCTCTTCGACAACACCAACCCACTCATGTTCTGCAGTTTTCTCCCAAGTCACACGTGGCTCATGATGCACTCCATTATCCGATAGTCACTGGCACCTTTTTTATTCTTCTTCTTCTTCGGGCCACCAGTTCTTGCTTTGATCCCTCGTTTTATCCTACATCAATCAGCCCTTGTGGAAACTTCAATCTAACATCATTCTTCCACATGTACAGTCCAGCAGACCTGCATCCCACAGGCCCTTCTGGGTGGTGATATCATTTGCCAAGCCAAGTCCGGTCTTGGTAAAACTGCTGTCTTCACCCTTGCTACCCTACAGCGCCTCGAACCTGTTGATGGCGAGGTCTCTGTCCTCATTATGTGCCATACCCGCGAGCTGGCCTTCCAGATCCGCAATGAGTACAACCGCTTTTCCAAGTACCTTCCCGACGTCCGTACTGGCGTCTTCTACGGCGGTGTTTCTATTAACAAGGACATTGAGCTTATCAAGAACAAGGATACCTGCCCTCATATTATCGTTGGTACTCCTGGTCGTCTAAACGCTCTTGTCCGCGACAAGGTTCTGCGCCTGGGAAGTGTTCGCATGTTTGTTCTCGACGAGTGTGACAAGATGCTTGATCAGATCGGTAAGTTGCTGTCTTCTCTCATATTGATGTCATTGATTCCTATTGACTAACATTTTGATAGATATGCGCCGTGATGTCCAGGAAATTTTCCGTGCTACTCCTCAGCAGAAGCAAGTCATGATGTTCTCGGCTACTCTGTCGGATGATGTCAAGCCCATCTGCCGCAAGTTCATGCAGAACCCTACTGAGCACTATGTCGATGAAGACACCAAACTCACTCTGCACGGTCTGCAGCAGTACTACCTAGCCCTGGAGGAGCGCGAAAAGAACCGCAAACTCAACCAGCTTCTCGACGATCTCCAGTTCAACCAGGTTATTATTTTTGTCAAGAGTACTGCCCGCTGTACACAGCTGGACAAGCTTCTACGCGAGTGCAACTTCCCCTCCATTGCTGTGCATTCCGGTATCAGCCAAGAAGAACGGTAAGTTGCGGAATATAGCCCAGCAACCTTTTAGTTTTGGACAATTCTAACCCAACATCCAATTCAGTATCCGCCGCTACAAGGAGTTCAAGGACTTTAAGAAGCGCATCTGCGTCGCCACCGATGTCTTTGGTCGTGGTATTGATATCGAGCGCATCAACCTTGCCATCAACTACGATCTTCCTGCCGATGCTGATTCTTATCTTCATCGCGTTGGTCGTGCGGGCCGTTTTGGTACCAAGGGCTTGGCCATCTCCTTTGTTAGCTCTGAGGAAGACCGCGAGGTGCTCAAAGCCATTGAAAAGCGCTTTGAGGTTGCCCTGCCCGAGTACCCTGCTAACGGCATCGATGCCAGCACCTACATGGCGTCGTAAAGGTTGGCTACATGGCTGAATGGCTTCGCGTAATAGTGTCTATCTAGCCTTTGTTTCTTTAGTTCAACGCCTATGGCGGGTTACTTGACATGCCCCATTCTCTCTCTTTCAGGATACACCAAATTGATAGCAATTACAAGGGGGCTTATTTCCCTCCTAGATACGGAATGTTGAATAGTAGTGCTCTCGGTTTGATATTTTGCATTTTGTCTCTTTTTGCACCATTGTTTCTTGTTCAAGGCAAGGTCTGCACCCCCCCCGCGACACACGCTGGTACATTGCCTCTCATATCATGATAGATCAGAAGGTTCCAAAGATCCGGGTGGCCACCTGATGCTACACATAATATTGCCACGGTTACTTGTCAGCTGTATTGGAGACTTTTTGACCGTGTGTGCAGGATTGTGAAGTGTTGTGTTTAGACGTATGTTTCTTGTCACTGTCACCAGCGTTTCTGCCTAGTACTAGGCTGGATCATGATTACACTTGGTTTCTACAGTAGGCTTTCAGCTTTTCAAGTAACACTTTAGGAAGAGGCCACCCCCTCCTCCGCCTCCTAAAAAGCCAACTGTCCGCATGCTAAGAGCAGGCAGCAGATAGACACATTTTCTCCTTGGGCAAGAAGACCGAAAAAAAAAAAGTTTTAAAAAAACAAAGTTAAAAGGGGAGTCATGGCACAAACAAAGATTATTGGATGGCGCGAAGGACCAGGAATGTGAAGCTAAAAGCCCCAAAAGAAAAGAAAAATAACACCACCGACCACGAGACTAGGTTTGGCTCACGCGCTCTTCGGGCGTAAGGCAAATTAAGAGATAGAATATCAACTAACACGATGGCAAATGTGAACACAGAAGAGGGCTTAGTGAATAGCGACTCTGAGCCAAAGCGCATGGGCTATTCATTGCCTCTTGCAAATATCATCAGCTTGTTACCTGACGGGCAAAACGTCAAGGCTGCCAGGATCTAGAATTCTATGGATCCGATCCTATGCTATCACATGACATGATGCCCAACTAGATGCTCCTTTACTCAGATCGGGCTCCGTCATAAGGTGTTGGAATGGCAAGAGAGTGGAATCATCTCAGGCTTTCGTTGCTCCAAGTTGGAGGGCGTCTGATGTCTGTATGCTATTTGCCATTTTTAGGGTCTGTATCTACCTTGCAGGCATCCATCTACGTTCTGTTGAACTTATTGGCGGTGAAGGAGAAGTTACTTAATCACAATGCTAATAATACGTTGTACGGATACCACGACATCCAACCATGCAGCACTTGGGTGACGTGAAGGCCTGGAAAATTCTTTGGGGTTCTAGTTAGGCTTCCAACGGAGCTGGTTCGGGTCCGATGTTCAGTGAAAATACCAACAGCCCATGCACATGGATAGCACTGCTTCTTTCTCGAGGTGATAAAGACACGTGCCTTGTACATTTTGTTGCTGTCAGCACTTGTCCAATATTGTATGGAAAATGAAGTGTTCTTGGTGGTTTACAGACAATAATTGGCAGCATGCTATTTATTGCCTGAGCCACCCTGTTTTTCACTTGCTTAAATGGCAGCCAATAAGGCGTGGTTAGTTTCAATGAGCCATTTAACGTTACAACCTTGAGATGACTTGGCGGGTAAGCATGCACGTAATTTAGGGTTATTATAGCATAATTGGAGCTGCGTGTGATGAGTGAGACTAACCCTGGCCAGCAACATTGGGAAAATGAGAGAAACAACGCTCCCATGTTACCTTACGGCCTATCTTGGAATCGCCAAGATATTAGGTGCCTGGATAAAGCACATCCATGATATCTTTAAAACCACTCTCAAGTGACTGAGGTCAGGAGGGAGTGGGGAAGATGGGAAGAAAGCATGGCTAATGGCTGCTTCTCCGTAGTGTAGTGGTGAGTCATGCTATCATTGTAGATAGGCTAGCTCTCGTTAGCTTGTATTTGGATTTGAGGCCGGGCTTGTGGGAGTGATACAGCTCAGCTATGCCATCGGGCTTGCGTACACTTGGGTTTTGTGCCTGCTAAAGATATTAAAGAAGTTTCATCCTTTCTGTTGGAGTGTTGAATCTGGGAAAACCGAGGCTAGCAAAGTGTAGGCACTTGGTCGGTTAAATTGAAGAAGAAGAAGAGGAGGAGGAGGAGGAGGAGGTGGAGGAGGAGGAGCAGAAGGGGAG
>JAXASZ010000877.1:0-64880 GCA_038407095.1 Ceratocystis destructans
GGAAAAGGAACAACCGGAGCCCGACCTAAACCCACCGGAGACCACGGAGGCCATCTCCCCCCAAGAAACGCGGAGAGGCAGGTCACTGCCGCCGCATTCCACAGGGGACCGTCCTAGACAAAGGCAGCCCAGGATGACACAACCAACTTCGGGACAGAACGACCAACAGCCACGAAGGGGACGAAGGGGATGAAGAGGAGCGGGACGGAAGGGCGGAAAGAACGGAGGAGGTTAGTGTATGTTTTTGCAGGATCGTAAGATGTTGAGGGCTTCACGAGAGGATGGCGAGGGAGCTCTACTACCGGCCACCAGGAAAAGGGAGAAAAAACTTGCACTATGCGGCAACAGCCATGCATACGAAAAGACAAAACCTCTGTACTCCGCCGGGGCCTACCCCCCATGCCGAAAGCCGGCGGCCTTTTAGACTAGTTTACACGCGGTCGTCACCGACCAAAACACCAGGTATCCAACCCTGGGAACCTCGCAGGCACGCCCTAGGGCTACGCTGGATCGAGAGCCCTCCTGGCCTAAGCGCCGGACCCTAAAAAGTCATAGGAGACACTCAAAGTCTAAGCAAACCTGCAACTGCTGACCGCCCAGGAGTTATTGGAAGATAACATCAGCCAGAAACTTCTGTCCGGAACACGCCGTTGTATTACTGCGAGATAACAGTATGTAGACGTAAAATAATACAGTAACAATAACGAGGCGGGGTAAATCATAGGTCACAGAAGACTCCCGGTAGAAGTTGAATATATTCAAACCAAAATTCAAGCATATTCAAGCATACCTGCAGCTGCTGGCCGCTCGAGAATAATATTGGCAGATGGTTTCAGCCAGCTGTTTCTGTCGGGGGCGGACGCGCCGTCGCGTTGCTGTCAAGTAACGATGGCTAGACATAAAGCGATACAATGGCATTGCTGAGGGGGTTGTCGTGAAGTTGCGGAAAAAGAGCGGTCTAGTGAATAGCCCAAGTTTAGGCTTGCAGGGAGATCTCTTTGCTCCCTCACCTTCCATTATTATAATAAAACTTGTAATAGCACTTCTTCACATTCAACTACTGTCACCCTCTTTCTCCCCTCAGCCAATCAAGTGCAAATCTGCTTCGTCTCCAAAGTCCAAGTCCTCTAAGCGATCGAGTCTATCGGTGACGGTCAATTGGGGATGTGTTGTTAATTTCCCATAGCAAGCTAGAGCTAACCTAACTCTAAAATGAACTTATTCAAGCCAGCTCCAAGGCATGTTGGTGTGACTAGGAGGGGTCGTTGATCAGCCAGGGAGGATAAAGCTAGAGAAAACAGGGGAAATTACACTTGTCACAAAGGTCCTAGGTCACGAAGGCGAGCGAGTAAAAAGCAAGAAAAGGTCTGACGAGTGTGCCAGGGGGAAGGAGATTGTATGATGTTCATACCGACGTTTTAGAGGTCACGGCACAGAAGATTCACGTTATCAAGAATGGCGAGGGGACTAAAGGAGAGTGAGACTATCATGAAATTGTCATTGGTATTTGGAGATGTGATCAAAAAAAAAAAACAATCCCTAATAAAAGCACAGTAGAGCAAGTACGCACACACATAATAAACCCATGATTTCCGCTAACAGCAAAAGCCATGAGCGTTTTAGTAAGAAAACGTAGAAAGGGGTATCAACAAGATGGGCATAAGGTACAGAACGGGGACATTGAGAACAGCGACGAAACGTAATAGTGAAGAGAAAATGAAAAGGAAGTGAAGTAAAGGAAATCCTAAAGGCGTAGAAGAGAAGTTGATAAGAAGAGAAGTGAGTAAAGGCCAGTAGGGTTCTGCCGGCTGTTTCTCAAGAACTTCAGCGTCTAAGAAGACGAGACAATGCATGAGAGAAAGCCAAGCCAGACAAGAAGAAAGACGAAGGGAAGGATGCCCCAAGGAAGAGCAGACCAAGAAGAGAGAGTCTCTCAGATCTGGATAATAGGCGAGGGGGCGATATCATCACAAACGATGAGTTCCAGTCAAGAAGATAGCAGACGTGCAGACGTGCGTTTTCTTCCGGGAAGAATGGTGCGAGTTCCTTTGTCAAGAATATACGAATAGATGCTGCTCTCGTATATTCGAATAGGGGAAAAATAATAAGTAGAAAAAAACAGGAGTTAAACGAGCGTAGTTAAAAGTGTTGGAAAAAAGTATGTTGGAAAAGTCCGGGTATTTGCTGAAGAAAAGGTTTTGTTGTTACCATCAACTTTACGAGATAACAGGAAAAGAAAATGAACAAAAAGTAATAAGTCATCTCGGCATGTGCAAAGCAGAAAAGGAAGACGCTTGAGGTTTTTGTGCGGTTTTGTACTTTTAGCTGTGCTCTTACATGAGCGCAACAGCCAGTAGGCCAGCTACACCTGCCAGTAGTCCCTGGGGGCTCAGCATGCCAGCGGCTCCGGTCTCGGGAACAGAAGTAGAGCCGGTGGTGCCGCCGGTATTGGAGGCAGACAGCGTGGCAGAAGTGTAAGAAACAAAGCCAGACGAGCTGGCTGGATAAGTGCCGTTGGCATATACGGAGGCAGTATGGCTGGTGCGCACCAAAGTGAGAGTCTTGGTGAGAGTCATAGTAGAGGTGCAGGTAGTGGTAGGGGCAGGCGTAGAGGTAGCAGCGGCAGCAGAAGAGGGGTTTTCGGCCATGGCTAGGGGAGCCAGGACGAGTGCGAGAGCAGACGAGAATTTCATGGCGACGGTTAGGTAAGGGAGAGAAAAGGACAAAGAGAGCGTGTGTAGTTTGGAGGAGTCGGAGGGGCGAAGGCCAAGCAAGAGAGGATGTGCAAAGCTGGATAGAAGCTTGGATTTGATGATGAGCAAAGAAGTGCAGAAGCAAGGACGCCAGGACAAGCTCACGGGGCAGCATGGAACTTATACAACTTTTGACACACATAGCAACAGGACACACAACAACCCTTCCGGGGGGGGGCCCTCGTTGGCTCTCGCTGTCTGCTGGCTTCTCTTCCAGCGCCCAGATTAGAAGGATCTCCTCCAGAAATACCACAGAAGGAGCGAGCCCAACCAGGACAGGGGCCAATTTAAGCTGCTAAAAGAAATGCAACATAAGGAGGGGAGCGAGACAACAAGAGACAACAGAGACAAGAGAGACAAGAGGTGAGCAAAAGAGGAAGGGAGAGAGGAAAATGGGCAAGAATTCCATAAATTTGGTGGGTGGTTAGTGTGGCACCTGATCTGGCCAGGGGTCAAGGGTCCTTGTCGTACCTGATCTAGGCCTGATTGGGTGAAGGCAGCGAGAGAGTTATGCTAAGTTCCCTTCCTCTGCCTCGCCAGAGCTTTAACAACGTCTACAGGGCGATGGATAGGGACATACAGAAGAGGGGAAGGGAGTGGGAAGCAAAGATCAGGGAGTGAGTGGGAGTGCATGTAAGCCAGTGCGGCGTTTGTAAGTGGTTGTTGTTAATTGTGGGCTCACGGTAGTATATAGTAGGACAACGGCTAAGCTTGCTCCTCTTTCTTGACGTGTGATTGGCTGGTGTACGCACGCCTTCTGCTCGCCTGCTTTTTATGGCCCTCCTTCTATCGTGACCTTTTGCTGTGGGTGTGAGCTCAAGTGGGCTACAGTGGGGACCGGCCCGTTGACGCAGAGGCCAGTGGCCAGTGGCCAGCGGTGAAAGAAGGGCTGTAGAACGCCTTGTCTCTCTCACTGTTACGCTAACCAGCACATGCAGCAAAACAGGGCTTTATGCAGGCTCCATCGGGCACCACCTCTCTCTTCCGGTGGCCCTTTTCACTGCGCCAACAAGAAGAAAAAAGCTCATTACCCCTCTTATGAGGACAGAGCTGCCTCAAATTCCAGTGTTCTCCTATTCTCTGTAACCTTCCCTACGCTCTCTAACTTGATTCATCCTTTCTGTGTCTCGGCAACGTCGCAAAACAACACAGACGACTAAGGACTGTGAGCTCTTGGACGCTTAGCACCCTTAGGTCCTTAGACGCCGCCAGGCGAGTAGCAGAAAGCCAAACAAGCTCAGTGTCTTTCTCGGCTGCAGAATCGGGCCTAAGTCGCAGTGCTGGGCCGGGCGAACAACTAGGTTAAGCAAGTTGCCATGGCACTGACCTTTTTTTTTCTTTTTTTTTTTTTTCCTCTTATTATTTTTCCCTTTGCTTCCCCCTCCCTCCTTGCTGGCGTGGTGTTGATGTAGAGGGAGGGGAAATAGGAGCAGGCTAGCCTGAATTCCCTGTACTTACGTCCATATGCTTAATTACCCTTGCTACAAAGTACCCTGTACGTAGCGTGTCTCTCACTTTCTCTAAACAAGAGCAAAACCTTTTCGGCAAATAACAATGTGAGGGAGATTACAGGAACACCAACTTGCCAGGCGTCTCTTAGCGCTACTACAGTAAACTAGAAACTTGTGGTCTTGTGGCCTTGCTGTCTTCCAAGTGCTGTATATGAAGTCTTGGAGCAAGCTAGCAAGAAACAGCGCACGGATTTTGTTCTCACCTGCACTTGTTCTCACAGCCTGTGTTTCTTGTCGCTTTGTAGCCCGCCCGCCCGCCCGCCCGCTGTGTTTGTCCTCTCTCTTTCTTCCAGTATGTTTGTTTGTAAACAGCCTACAACACCAACAACATTTGCTCTCCAGAAACACGGCAGCAGCATAGTCGAATTGCCACTCAACGGCCCTCTTCTTGCTGTTTATAAAAGTATAGCTAATATCATCTCCGTCCCTGTCTATCAATATTGTTAATCTTGGTCTCATATCCACGTCAATTTCCTGTCTTATTCTGTTATTTCCCCAGATGGGCCTGGCCCATGGCCACCTCCCGGCCATCGCTCTCCGTTGCCAGCACTCTAGTAACAAGGAAAGCCTTGACAGTCCAACGCACGTAGCAGCCCAATTAACAGAAACGATACATAGCAGCTACTATGAAATTTGAATTAATGTGCACGGGGATCACAACTAAAGTGACAGCCGAGATATGGCTCAGCGGAGAAAAGGCTAATCTTTGGATTAGAACATCGTCATTTCCTAGTGTCTCCAACGCCATCTTTTTTGGCGCGTATTTTCCTCTCCCTCACTTGTCCTCGTTCATTCCCCAATCTAGAGGGCAGATCACCCATACCTTTAGATTATCGTGAACGACTTGCCCTGGCGAGCTGCAAATGCCTCTTGGCCGCCGTTGCGGATCAGCCTGTGTGTGGTCAATGAAAAACATCAGGCACCCTCACCTCGGCTAATAAAGAAGGTACAGGGCGATTTGGCCCTAATTCCAGATTATAATGAGTTATAAGCAAGCATAGCTCATGTCAACTCTGGCCTCCATTCTCGATGCAGTTAATTTTACAACCTTGAAAAATAAACCTTTCTTCTATAAGGGTTAGATGAGGAAATCAGGGTCAGCATTATTTTTTATTGTTTTCTTTTTTTGCCGAGTTTTCCTTCCTTCATTGTGTCTCTTTCCTTCCTGAGCTGGTCACCACATGGCGCCAAGTGAGTCAGGGTAATTGCTCACTCTTTTCTCTTACTACCATCAACCCCGGTGGCTTCACGATTGAACTGTTGTAGATTCTTATGAAAACACTTCACAAGTCTATGTACGTCGTTTGATTTTGGTGATTTCAGTAGACGCAAAATATATTCAAATCAAACATTCACAAGTCTATGCATACCGCAATGTCTTAGTCTAATCCGCATCGCAGGCTCTAGTTTTTTGCTTTATTTCTTTCGTGTGGCCCATACTGTCTTGCCTAGTGATCGATCAGTCAGTCAGTTGGCATCAAAGCACTAAATCGTGAGACAAAGCCATCATCGTCTGGCCGGAAAAGCCAGCAGCCATCCATAGTGTGTCTACCCTTTTGCTCCCTGTGTAGCATGTAAATTAATACACGTAAGTCCTTCTGTGGGTCTCGGCCTCTAGGGCTCTGCCAGCGTTCCTAAAACTCTCTCCAGAAGGCAGTAGAGCCTACCACAACGAAGAGCAACGAAGAGTTTTCAGCATCTGTACCCCGACACCCCCCGATCCTAATGCAGGCCCCACAAAACAAACAACGTAACTTCCATGTAGAAACCAAACAAGTAGTTGCTGCGTCGGGAAATACGCCCGAGTAGAGTGTCAGAACAAAGAAGAAAAACGAAAAAAAAAAACGAAAAAAAAAAACGCAGGAGCGCGAAAAAGAGAGAAAGCAGGCAACTTCCTTTTTTTCTTCTTATGTAGCCAGGTAAAATAGAAACTACCAGTCAGAAATTTTGTTCTAGATTTTTCTATTTCAACGACCTCGCTATTTCCACACCGTAGTTGTTTATTGTCTACTTTGCAGTGTTGGCTTAAAAGCCTATGATTCCATCCATTTCTTTAGTCTGCTGCCCCTTGTGGAATTCTACATGTGTCATTGTTTACGAGATCTAGCTTCAAGGCCTTTCAACTACAGCCAGTCAGCCAGTCAGTCACCTTGTCTTCTAGGGCAGGGTCGCAGCTTTTAAGCTTTGATGGCCTGTCACTTTGTCCTGTCCTTGTCCTATGCTCCCCCTACCATCTGGACTCACAGACCCTAAGCATATGAAAATGTTAGAGGATATGTCCGCTGAAGCGCTAACAGCACGACCAAGCTGAGAGGGCTGTTCCTGTTTCAGACCCTTGGGAGAAAGGGTTGTTGCTGATTTCCTGGGTTTCGTCTTGATGTGACATGTTTTACTTTTCTGTTGTAGTCAATCACCAACTGGCTCTAACTTTTTCTTCTTCACCTTTTGCTGGGTTTTACACGAGTCAACTTGCTCATCATAAAACAAAGCCCAACGGTAGAATGAATCTGCCAATATGGTGAAAAATTCCATTGGGCTTCTATTGCTCGCTAGCCTTCTCCCCATTCCCTGTAATTTCTACAACAAAGCTCACCACTGATTGGAGTAGTACGTAGTATGTGTCTATATCTCAAAAGACGACCTCAGATTCATTGCTTTTGCCTACACCCCCTCTACTGGCATTGCACCGCAATTAAACTGGAAACCAAAAACAGAATAGAAGTCGTTCAAGAATGTGATTGAGAAAATGAAGGTAGCGCAAATAGTCAGCCCATTTTCTTTCCCCTCTCTGTGCCGCTTTTTATTTTTCCCACAAAGCTTCACTTTCCTATTTTCTGGAGGCACAGCTTTCCTGCTATGGCCTGGCTGGTCCTTGGTTGTTATTTTCAGCAAGCCCGTCTAACTAGCTAAGGCCTGGTCAATCTTGGATTTGCCTGCAGAAAAATAACCCCGGGCCATTATGCGTTCGTTGACTTAGGGTCTCTGCAAGAGCGGAACAGTAAGCTTTGACGTCGAGCCAGTCTAAATAAAGCGTCACCAAGAAGACGACGAGTTCGTCTATCAAGTTCGCCGGAATCTTCCATTTCGGCGGATCTCGACCAAGAAAGCCGCCGCATACAATAAACAAACAAGCTTCATATTTAGATAAAATAAAAAAGTTTTTTAGTCCTTTAATTGCTAGTTACTTTTCTCTTTACATCCCATATATATATCCGAGCTTTGGTAATATATTTTTTTTGAACGGCGTGGTCGTTTGCTGCTACTCATGGCTGGGATACAGATGTTTGCTGTCATCCCGACTCGACGTCATATTGTGCCCGTATTATGCCGTGCAATTTTGCTTTGCCGCTTCGTATCTGAGTGTACGTTGGTTGACTCGTAGTAAATTGGGCGACTGGTGTGTACGTGAAGTAGTGGCTTTTACTGGGAAAGGAAGCTTGCGTTTGTGTACGTCTCGTACCTGCATGTCCCAGCTTTTCATTTCTTCCTAGGATACACAGAGACGTGTTCTGAGTCTGACTTAGGCCTTCCTGTCTCTCCTGATATGCCTTCTTTGTGTCTCGGTCTGCGCCGTTGTCTTTACCTAAAGCTGCTGTTGCACAAGCGCTACCATGTCCTGAATTTGTGCCCAGCGTTTAGCCAACAGACTTTTCTGACTTGATGTACCGCTTTGTAAAGTATTTAGCTGTTGCAGCGTCATGCTTGTCGTCGAATGGTATTTGCGTAAAGCATCTTTGAGAATGCCGTTGATTTGTGGCTGCACATCTTCAGCTTCATCTAGTCCCGAGACTACTCGCTCCCACCGTGCCGAGCTAAGTATTAAGAGACGCAAAGCAACTTGCGTGCGATAGCAGCCTGGTGTTTTTGGATCTGCCATATACTTTGCCCAGAAGTTACTTTCCTTTAGGGTTTTGCGCTGGGCTGTTGTGAACAGAGGACATAGAACCTCGTCCAGGCAAATCTCGTCCCACGGATTCTCATCTAGCACAAATCCGTACTCGGCAAGTAAAAAGTCGTTTGAGTGGGCCCCATACGAGAGAAATACCTCCTCACCTGCCACGTACATACGGTCAGCTTTCACAGTGAACGCCAACGCTCCAAAGTCGACATTACACCCAGTGCCCGCGTGATTCAGCAGATCAACTACTGGCTGCAGGGCCAGCCGGTCCTTGTGCGGGTAGCGTTTCATGCGAGGGCTATTATTGTAGAAGCCACGTGTGTTTACTAGGAGCCAAGCATAGCGGTACTCTTCCTCGTTAATTTCCGGAAAAGCATCGTGCACAACCTCCCAGTCCTTTGTAAACGCAGTTTTTTGTACCTCTAGCCGAGCTCGCGACACCGTAGGTAGCAACTCCTGAAGTGAGGCATGCCAAAGAAGAGCGGTGCATGATTCAAAGTCAGCACGGGAAGGAAATACGCCACGCCAGACTGCAAAGTCGGCACTCTGGTCTAGCAGAATCTCGGCAGCCAGCATTCCATGGGCGGAAAAGTCGGCTGGAAGCGCGGCTTTTATAGAGGCGGCAACGGTGTCCCGGGACCGGAAAGTGCAGGTGGGTACGGTGAGGATGATTTCATGAGGCTAGATAGTGGCGTTAGGAGAGGGTGGACTATGTAAAAAAGAGAGGTTTTATGTATCTCCGCCAGTCTTTGCCCGTTGACTCACTTTGATTACTCGCTGCGCAACCATTCCAGTTCCACTCTGGAAGATTTTCTGCGGAGAGATTCCATTCAGCTTGATTCCGGTTTGAGCTGCTAGCTTAAGTAACTGTTCGTACGCTTCCATAGTTCTCAGTAGATATCTGATAAGAGACTCTTAAGATAAGGTGAAAAAGCAAGTCCAGTGATGATGGATGGACAGGTAGTAATTAGCATGTAAAAAAAAAAGGCCGAGCTCAACAAGCGTCATTCTATACTAAAAAAGAAAACGGTGCGTAGTAGCACCTATGATCGCCCGACACCAACGTGATTCGAACACGCGCCCGCGAACGGACTTCCTTACGGCGGATAGATATCTTATAGCAGGGAAGCGCCTTAACCACTCGGCCATAGTGCCTATTTGGATCGGATCATGACTAATCCGGCCTTAACCGGTATTATATTTCCAGGGTCAAATTCGGGAGGTGCTCATTCCAGTAGACGATAAACATATTCAAATCAAATCAAATCGGGAGGTGCTTGAGGATGGCAGTCGAAAAGTTGAGCATCTTGCTGAGGAAGTGCCTCTGAGCTGCACTCCCCATGTACCGTACGATGCCGAGGGAGTGCCTACACCACGCAGCAAGCATCCCTCCTTTCGAACTCCTTGTTGAGGACGAGAAAAGAAGAAAAGCAATACGGTTGATTTGATTTGAATATATTTAACGTCTACAAAGCAATACGGTGGTACACACTTGATGATAAGCACATTCTGAGAGCACCAAACTTCAACCCGGTGATGGAGAGGGTACGTAAGCTTATGTCAGTGAAAATAGAGAAATACACCAGGCTAAGGCCACTCTCGGAAGGTCCACACATGCCGCCCCGAAAGTAGCTCAGCAAGGAGGAAACAAAGCGACACCAGGCAGAGGTAGAAATTACCTTACCAGGAACGCTCATTGCCTACTCCGACGGATCAAAAGATGCAAGCGGCAACATGGGCGCGGGATGGGCTATCATCGAGGACGGAGCTACCCAGAAGGAAAACCACACAGCTCTGGGAAAGTGGATGGAAGTAGCGGATGCGGAGGCAGTCGGCGCCCTCGAAGCGACAAATCGAGCGGCATCCTGCGAAGGGGCTGAGGAAATCTGGCTGTGTCTGGATAACAGAGCAATCGTGGACCGCCTTTGCAACGCATCCACCAAGAACAGCACATCACAGGAAGCAATAGACGAGACGAGAAGACTCCTAAAAGCCTGGGTAGACAAAAGATTCGGAAGGCTCGCCAGAGTGCTATGGGTCCTAGGACACATGGGCATTGAAGGCAACAAGCTGGCAGACACACAGGCTAAGCTAGGATGTCAGGAACTGACAACAGAACACCGTCTCAGCCTCGCGGGGGCACGAAGATGGAGGAGAGACCAGTTGCGTCTCGACTACGAGGGGTGGTGGAAGGACTAAAAAGGATACCGCCCTTTAGGAACCGGTGTCCTCACCGAACCCTTCTTTCGTGCCTCTCGATACAAGGGGATTTCAAGGATAGAGCTGAGCCACATACTTGCCGCCAGAACAGGCCATGGGAACTCAGGGGAATCATGAATGGAGCTTTGCGCGCTGCCCCAGAAGCCGCCGTTATCTGGGTAACTGTCTGCCTTGGGATACACGTATGTGATTGCAGTTTGGCCGTCGGAATTAGACACTAAGCGTGTTGTTCTTAACTAACATCAAACAGGTTTTAACAAGCCCCATTACTGAGGCACTCAATAACCGCCAGGGCATCTAGTATGTTCTGGACAGAACAGAGTGGTATTAGAACTTGACTGGCTTGCTGCTTGACGAGAATAAGAACGATGCGGCCACAACTGTCTTACGAGACAGTCTGGAGAAGAGCATCATAGGGCTCTTTCAAAAGCTCCTCTTGTATCAAATCAGCAGCATATACGTCTCTACCACCGTAGTCAGGCTGCCAAGGCCTTTAGGGATGTATTTTTGATCGACAACTGGGCTGAGAAGCTCAGTGATATCAAGGAAGTCGAAAGTTGTGTGTAGTATGATATGGAGCAATACAACACTCAAGAAAGCCGGACTCAAATGGATAAGCTCAACGATACAATAGCTGCTTTGCAAGAAAGCCCCGGAAAACTTCATGCAGAAATGCAGAACCAAGAAGAAAAACAAGAGGTCAAAAAGAACAAGCAATGTCTCGCCGATCTTTTCGTGACAAATCCTTGCACCGACAAGAAGGATATCGAAGATAAGAAAGGCGGCTTGCTGAAAGACTCCTATAAATGGATTCTTAAGCACAAAGACTTCCAAAACTTCGGGACGAATGCCAAAAGTCGAATCCTCTGGATCAAGTGGAATGCAGGCAAAGGCAAAACGATGCTGCTTCGTGGCATCATCAATGAGCTAAAGGCAGACCCGTCAGCATCACCCTACTATTTCTTTTGCTAGGCCGCAGGCGGTGACCGTTTGCGTACAGCCACATCCGTGCTACGCGGCTTAATCTATCACCTTGCACGCCGCAACCCACAACTCCTCAAGCACGCGAGGAAGAAATACAATTATATTGTGAAAACTATATTTCAAAGTGAGAGTGCTTGGCATGAAGTCCGTGAAATAGCATCGAATATGTTGAAGGATCCTAGCCTGAAAAAAAGCCATTCTTTTTGTCGATGCCTTAGATGAGTGTATGGTGGGCCGAAAACACCTACTGGACTTGATCGCTGAACATTACCCCGTCAAATGGATTGTGTCAAGCCGCAATTCGGTGAACATCAAAGATAGTCTTGGCGGTACAGATCAAAAGGTCAGGATACACCTTGAACTAAACCAAGATTCAATTTCCGAAGCAGTGGAATCTTACATCGAGACCAAGGTCGATCAATTGTCAAAGGAAAAGGAATATGATGGAGCTATCAAAGATGATGCCTTGGAACACTTGAGGCAGAATTCTGGTGGCACTTTCCTTTGGGTAGCTCTGGTTTGCGAAGAGTTATCCAAGCCAGATATCCGAAATCGGCAAACTATAAAAAGGCTTGTGTCATTTCCAGACGGGCTTGATGCCCTTAAAGAGAAGATGATTCAGGAAATGAACAAGTCAGAAGATGCACAGCTGTGTAAGGATATCCTTGCTACAGCCCTAGTGGCGTATCGTCCTGTCACGTTGAAAGAGTTGGGTGCCCTGACTGAGGGAGGGTCTCGGGAAGTTGAATGACAAAGAAGTCAAAGAGGTCATCACCTCATGTGGATCTTTGTTGGTTCTTCAGAACGAGGTTGTATCCTTTGTGCACCAGTCAGCAAAGGAATACTTATTGAAAGAGTCTCCAAGCAAGATACTACTACCTCACGGTATTGCACACCAGCACCGGATGACTTTTGCAAGATCACTGGATCGTCTTGGTGAAGCTCCCCAACGCGACGTTTATAACCTACAGGCCCCAGAGAATCTTATCGAGGAAACTTTGGCACCCGCGGCTGACCCATTGGCTCCGATTGAATACTCTTGCATCCTCTGGGTTGACCATCTTTATGGCTCGCCCGCAGCTTCATTAAACAGCGTAAACGGCAGAATCTTAGCCTTTTTTGAGAAAAGGTATCTTTATTGGCTAGAGGCTCTCAGCCTTCTGCGTAGTGTCTATACGGGAGTGAAGACAATGAGAGGATTAAAAAAAGATTTAGTGAGTACATCTGGTGTTCTTGAATGACGGGCAGCGACTGGCACCCGAGCCGTCAAGCGACTAACTAACTACCGCCGCCTCACTCTGAATTCTGCAACTATCATCTTAGCAATGATAAGTCATGGATTTTGCAAGACTGGCAAAGGAAGCTTTAGTCACCACCAACCTATCGTTCTCAAATGGTTCAAGTAGACCGGGCGACACTCGTGTTCGTCCTCATTTCCAATCGTCTCATGTTCATAGAATTTAGGTCTCCTAGCTAGTTTGGGGCGTTTGGAGCAAAAGTCAAAGGTTTCCACTCAAGATGCAGTACAGTTCAGACTATATATGACAATATACGTGTAAATATGCTCTCATCACGCGCGTCGTTCTCTATCATTCATACCGTCATCTCTACCTCCCGTAGACAAGCACCTATCAATTCCTAGTCTCACACAACGCTAACTCACTATCTACATCGCACGCTACTCACCAAATATTTGTCTCTGGCCAAGTCCGGTGAAACGCCCTGGCTGATCAGCATAACAAAAATGGTCTAGATAGTTAGCTACCCGTAACCAAATATGCAACGAAGGTTCATACTCACGGAGTATGTGTGGTCTGGAGACTTAGGTCACGACTATTTAAATCCGTTAAAGTCCGAACTTCAACCAATATCTGGATAGAACAAGACACCTGCAAGAAACCACGGATTCCTCTTCTTCACATTCAATGACACTCAGTACTTCTGTTCAGTACTTGACCAACATTAGTGTCATCACCGATATCCAGCATCATTCTCTGCATATCTTGGTAATGAAAAGTTGAGGAGGCATAGTCACTGCAACGCCCTTTCCAAGATCGCTCTACTCCGTCCTTGCGATGACATTTAGAAGCCCGTATACGTCATGTTAAACACAAAGACCACCATATATGTGGCAGAGGATGTCGGTCCAATCGTCCTTGCACCCGCTGCTGGAGGAGGTACAGAACGAAAATCTGCAGCTTCACCACGAGATGCGCCAAGTGTATAGTAAATGGACATAGAATAATACCAAAACAATAAATAATAAGCCCGCAACACTTCATGGTGGCTTTAGATATATTCAAGCCTAAGCTCAGTTGGAATGAATAGATCCACGGTATATTGCAAAAGCTTTACATTGTATGATATCGGAGGTTGATTGTGTCCCCATGTAATAAAGCACCCTCATGATAACGACATGCCCATTCATCTCTGCCCAGACTCTAGATGATGTTCAAGAAAGATATAGACAAGAAAAGACAAGAAAAACAGAAAAGGCATGAGAAACAGAAAAGACATCAGAAACAGAACAAAAACATGAGACAGTATGAACAGCGCTTGTCATGAAGACAAAGACATTGCAGACAAAGAAAATTAAAAGAGAAAGTCAGACACGAAGCCGTGAAAGAAACAAACAAAGGAGAACAAACCACTTGCACAAAAGTCGCTTTCTCCAGAACGAGAAACCCCTCTTCACCTTTCGCTCTCCATCCGCCGTTTACCCTTTTTCTCTATGCGCCCTCGCTTCCAAACTCATTAGTCCATTCAATTTGCTTTGCCACATCATCCTGGGCAACGGTTGGGTGCGAGTCCTTGAGAGCCATGCGAAAGTCTTTGACTTCGACGTGAGGAGCAAGCAATTCATCAGACTCAATATCATTGTATGTCATCTCTCGAGCTGCAGGGTCGCCAGGGGAGCACGGTGTTAGGCGGCGTTTGCCATCGATAGTAAGCTACAAAGAAATACGGACAAGTTTTGTTAGTAGTTAGAAGCGACAACATCATCATCTCGTACGGCACTAGCTAGCTCATCTCACCTCTTTGAAATGCGTTGCTTGCATAATTTTGCGTACTGGCCGCATCAGCGCGCTCTGCACTACGTTGGCGATATCACTGCCAGAGAAGCCCTCGCTTAAATGTCCCAGTTCTTTGTAATCATTTGGCTGCAGTGTTGTTTCAGTTTCGCCAACTGCCAACTTGAACATGCGCGCTCTACCATTAGCATCAGGCAAGCCAATGTGCACGCGGCGCTGGAAACGACGGCGAATGGCAGCATCCAGTTGCCATGGGATGTTTGTAGCGCCCAACACCAAAATTCCCTTGCTGTCGTTGCCGACGCCGTCCATCTGCACCAACATCTCGGTCTTGATACGGCGTGAAGCCTCGGATTCACCTTCGCCTCGCGGGCCACACAGGGCGTCGATTTCGTCGATGAAGATAACCGAGGGCTTGTTTTCACGCGCCATGTTGAAAAGAAGTTTGACGAGACTACCGAGGCCAAGATGTTAGCGATAAATTCCACGGATAGCTATCCTTTCAACACGGCGGAGTTGGCTGGCGACTTACCGTTCGGATTCACCCATCCACTTGCTCACCAAGTCGGAACTACTGACACTGAAGAATGTGCTGTTGGCCTCCGTTGCCACAGCCTTGGCCAGATAACTCTTTCCCGTGCCTGGCGGGCCGTACAGGAGAATACCCTTCCAGGCTTGTCGCTTGCCTTGGAACAGACTAGGAAACTTTATAGGCAGCACAACAGCCTCTTTGAGGGTCTCTTTTGCGCTCTCCAGACCAGCAATGTCATCCCATCGCACATTAGGACGCTCCTGCAATATGGCGCTACTCAGGGCATTGCGCAGCTTCTTATTCTCTTCATCGTCATCAGCCTTGCCCTTGCCGCTTGAGGTGTTGCTGCCCATGGCTTGTGCAGACTTGCCTGAGCCACCACTGCCTGCGCCGCCGCCGCCGCCTTTGCTTTCTTCACTGAGATAAGTCTTGAGTTTTTCGGCTCGGTCCATGTATTCTGCAGTCTTGTTGCGGATCATTTCCTTAGACGTAGGGTTCTTTTCCCATTTTATGGCCAGCACAAACAGTTCGAGCGACTTGGTGTAAAGGTTGAGGGCTTTTTCGTATTCCTGGGCATTGTCGGCCTCGATGGCACTCTTGACGGTATCAATGGCACGGCCAAGGAAATCGGTGATTTTAGACATGATGGTAGTGACGGCGATTGGGATATACGAGGCCAATAATGACGGTTGGGGTGGACGAGGACAGGTAATGGCAATATCCACAGTTTGAAATGGTGTCAATAAAACAAAACAAGCCACGGGGATCGCAGCAAGTCGAAGTCCGGGTCTCAAATACAATGCAAATGTCAGTAATCAACGCGGGCGTCAAGATCTCGAGCCTCTGGCTGGTTACCCCACAACAAAGATCCCATTCCGAGTCCCATCAACGCCAGGCTAAGCCCAAGCCCAAGC
Source organism: Ceratocystis destructans (assembly GCA_038407095.1). NCBI lineage: Eukaryota > Fungi > Ascomycota > Sordariomycetes > Microascales > Ceratocystidaceae > Ceratocystis > Ceratocystis destructans. The sequence continues at coordinate 15,845 of JAXASZ010000877.1, forward strand.
ACAAAAGCATAGCAAACCCTTGTCTTGCTCGTGGCATCATCCAGACCCTTGGGTGATTGAGAGCACGTGATGGCTGCTAAGATTGGCACGTAGAAGCGAGCTAAATACACACCTAGCCCCGCTTAATATTTTCACCACCCGCCCCCACCAAGCCAATCAAGTTATCACCAGCAGCTCAGTAGCACATTTAACAAAGGCCAACCCATTCGAGATCACCATCAGCTCTGTCATACCACCAACTCTCTCCTTTTTGCTCTGCGCTCGTTCATCTCCGCGCCGAATCCCACTCACCCAGGATGGACGCTCTCCAGGCCAAGCTCCAGGCTCTCTCAGACGACTTCCAAAAACTGCAACAAGGTAACGTGCTGCGATAGCATGTGGCTATATATTTGCCGCTACCCAGTGTCGCTACCCCTTCTAACCAGTGGCCCAATAGACTTGCAAGAAAAGGTGGCTGCGCGCCAGAAGCTAGACAGCCAGAAGCAAGAGAACCTGACTGTTCAAGCAGTACGTTGTACCCCCCTCGCCTAACGGCTGGCATGGCGAATCTAACCCCAGCTTGCTTTAGGAGTTTGGGCGGCTCAAGGATGACGATGTCATTTACAAGACCGTTGGTCCTGTTCTCTTGAAGCAGGAAAAGTTTGAGGCCGAGAACACAGTGTCCGGTCGCCTAGACTTTATCAGTGGCGAGATGTAAGTTGGGCCCTATGCTCAACCACTCCGATACCCATGCATAGCATCCCTACCATACACTATAAACTACAGCCATTATCATCCTTAGCCCTATGCCGTTGCTAACCACTACACCCTCACAGCTCGAGAGTCGAGGCTCAGATTAAAGAGATTCAAGATAAGATGGAGGCCAAGAAGGCGGAAATCATACAGGTGCAGTCCAGCGCGCAGGCCACACAAGCCCAAGCTCAGCAGCCGGTAGCCGCGTAATGAATTCAATGGCGGATTTTCAATGTGCGATATGTAGACAAGGACACCAAATGTGTAATGCATCACCAGTCACACACGCTGTATATTAGGGTTAAACACCGCGGATTAGGGTTAAGACTCGGCTAGGTAGAAATGCGAGCCACGGTAATACGTGAGTACAAGGGTCTAGGTGTGGGGTCTTTTCCACCAAAAGAGCTTTGACGGCCTTTGAGGTTCTGTAGAGAAGTTCCAGTGACGCACCTACATCACGAAGTGGCCGTGTGAAACTTGATTATTAAAGTTCTAACAATTTACACCGAGGCTTTTTCTTCTTATTTTCTTCGCCCCCCCCCCTCCTCTCCTCCCCTGGCGCTGAAGACGCCAAACATACCGCTCGAAATGGACCGTCTACAAATGAGGCACGGCCAACCTTTGAGTGTCAAGGAGATTACAAGGGCTTCAGAGGACTTCAACTTCAATACCAACCTCCAGTTCAAGTACTGGGTGAGGTCGACAAAGGCCCTCTACCAAGAGGTGGGTTTCGCTCTGATGTAGTCTCGACTACCGTGCTCTATCTTAACTATCTATCTTCCTAGGCCGTTTTTGCTGCGCGAGACAATGATTTCCGCCGAGCCTACTTCTACCTCTACCGACACTCGATACTAGTTTTACAAATCCTCCCATCACATCCCGAGTTCAAAGATGTCGAAAGCAAAAAGCTCTACCGCCCTCTTACAAAGGCACTCCCCACAGTGCTCAAGCTGATGGAGGAGTTCAAGCCCAAGATTGAGGAAGAATACAACGAGTGGCAGCGCATGCAGCCAAACGAAACGCTCCAAAGTCCACAACAGCCGCCTACACAGCGAGAGATGTTCCGCGAGATATTGGATCCCAACGCCAGAAAAAACGTTCGCGTCATAGATGCCACAGAGAATCTGGAGCTAGCCATGCGTGTGGGCCGTGCAGCACAGGAGAGGCGTGATAATGAGAGCGCACGCCCGGTCGAGCGGTATGGGGGCGATGGCCTGCGGTGGCCTGGGCATTCCCAAGCTCGGCCCTTTGAACCACCTAGCCAGGAACAGCAACAAGCAGATGATGATGTATTTCAGCAACAGATGCAGGCTGCACGGCGAAACCTCGACTTTTCAAGGCTGGATGCGCCAGCTCCATCACTGCCAGAGCGCTCCGTCACATCCGCAGCATCAGCAACAGCTTATTCGTATCCCTTGGTCTCTCAACCACAGCCAGTTGATTTTACAACCAAAGCTTCCGTGCCAAGTTCCTCGTCTCTGCCGCCACAACTACCGCCCAAATACGAAGCCGAACGAGATTCCAATGTACGAATGGCAACGCCCTTACGCAAACCAGTCGAGGCCCCAATGCCCGTCCGACCCTACGATACTCTATATGCCCTCCGCGACTCGATAGGCACCCCCAAGCCTATTTCCCTCGCGCCTTTTTCCACCGCAAAATCACACCCGCCAGTCGTGCCTCGTAAAATCGAGCTTGACGCGATTTCCACACAGCCGCAACGACCGCCGCCCAAAGACTCGTCGTCAGTGCCTGAGCCCAAAATAAACGAGCCGGGATTTGTATTCGCCCCTGGCGCATATCTTGAAAGCGGCGAGCCACTTCGGCCCATGTTTCTACCTTCGGGCTTACGAAAGGCCTTTGTAGCACTGGCACGCACTAACACGAGTTGCCACATTGAAACCTGCGGCATGCTGTGTGGAGCTCCGCAAAACGGTGCCCTGTATATTCACGAACTATTAGTACCAGAACAGGTTGGCACTTCGGACACATGCGAAACTGTCAATGAGCTAGCCATCTACGAGCACTTGGAGAAACACAACCTAGTGTGCTATGGCTGGATCCACACGCATCCCACACAGACGTGTTTCATGAGTTCACGCGATTTGCATACACACGCATCGTACCAAGCTGGCTTGCCCGAGGCCATTGCCATTGTGTGCGCACCAACATCGGAGCCATCGTGAGTCGTTCGGCTCAGTGTATAACCATGTGCGAATGCTAACACTGTCTCCTCTCTACCAATGTAGGTACGGCATCTTCCGCCTCACCGATCCTGCAGGCAAAGACCATATACTTGATTGCAGACAGACTGCAACTTTCCACCCGCACTCTATCGATAACATTTACACGAAATGCAATAAGCCAACAGGGCACGTCATCGAGCGAGAAGACCTCACATTTACAGTAGTTGATCTGCGGTGAGCAGTGCAAACAAAGCGCAGCCAATACCCATAAAAAGAAACCGGCGATTCTGCTTAAACAGTCTCGAATCAGAAATCCCATGGATAAAGACTTGGATGAAGATGATTGGACAGCACGGAGATCGGCGAAACGGACTCCGTCGTCACTAGATATTATGCATGTATCCAGCGCTATTCCTTTTGGGCCTCGCGTTCTTTGTGCTGACCTCAGGACGTAGTTTCTGTCCCTTTATTTCCCCACATTTTCCCTCTATTTATTTCCTTGCCTTTGTCTTTCCCATTTCGTTCTACGTTTACCGCGCGCTTCTCAAAACACATTGCTTGCTTACACCATCGCCCTCTACGAAGGCCTGTTCCTGTCCCCTACTCATACATATTACAATGCCTGCCTCGCCTCTTCTCAACATAGCCAAGGGCTCTATTGTTCTTCTTGCCGCGGCCCAGGCCAGCGGCAATCTCATGTTCTCGACCTTCATCACACCACGTCTACTTGATGCTCCCACTGACGTCATGCTCAAACAATGGCGCAACACCTTTAAAAACGGCATGCGTGTCTTCCGACCTGTCTTCATTTCCACATCGCTAGGCTTCTTGGGCCTTGCCTATGCCTTGAATGGCCGCATGCGTAGCCGCATGCTTGTAGCATCAGGCCTACTAAGCATCGCCGTTGTTCCGTACACATATATCTTCATGATGCCAACCAACCGCGAGTTGCTAGCCATGGCAGCGCAGCGTCTTGATGGACAAGGGGTGCAAAAAGCCCAAGAGAAGAACAATCAGGCGGAGAACGTAAGTGCGCTCGAGGATCGGGCCCGCAGATTGGTGGATGATTGGGGTGTGCTGAACTTGGGCCGGGCAGCTTTGGGCATGGCAGCGGCGGCCCTAGGAATGGCTGCCATTTTAATCTAAAACAATTTAGTCACCTAGAATGGCGCGCAAGATGACACCATCTTGCTTGCTCATCATCTTGTACTGAAAAGCGTCCGCCCTTTATCCATCCATCTCGCCCGAGCTATCATTATCATGGACACTCTCATACAACATCTGGCATCCAGTCCCATTTTATGGGCAACGCCACATCTAGATTAGCTTCTAATGCACTATCCACAGCATCGAGATTGAAGTCTGGCCCAAAACTGTTCCAAATGTCAAGGTCAAATTGTGCCGAGTCTGATTCGGCTAGCTCAACTGATCCCAGGACTAGGCCAGGTGAATTATTCGTGACAGATGATGGCTGTAAACCCTGTAGCTGCAATGGCGGCAGCGTGGGCATGAACTGCGGCTTTTGGGTGCTATGTGGCTGCAGGGGAGGAGGTGGCGGCAACGGAAACGGGAGCGCAGATCCTTGCTGGTGGTGGTTTTGGACATGTACATTTGACTGTGGTGATAGGTGTGGCTGCAATTGGGATTGCGACTGGGTCTGTTGATGAGCCTGTGGCTCTGATACATCCTTTTCCTTCTCCATCATTGCAGCTTCGATCTCCGCGCCATCAGGGGCAACACGATCCATTTCACGGATAACACTTTCGCCCAATCCTGCGAGAATTCGCGCATTCCAAAAACGGTCAGCGTACTGCTTCAGCAGGGCGCAGTTATAGCGGAACGCAGCCAGTGAGCGGGCACGGAACATGGGCAGCCTCGTGTGGCGCATTTTACGGTACTCGACGCTGAGTGAGAGTGAAATGGCATACGGCACAAAGATGATGGGCGTAATGCTGTAACGGCTTATTGCCGAAGAGATGCGCTCGGCAGCAAGGGAACGCCGTGCATTAGCCGAGGGCGGTGGAATTGACCGTGTAGTGGTAATGCCCCCAGGGCGCGGGAGGCGACAAGAAACAATGATGACAGCATGATAAAGGATTTCGATAGTCGCTATGCGGTATTCTTTTGTTAGTACGAACTAGGCGGTGATGGGGATAGATGGAGATTGCAACCCCTGACCTGACCTACCAAGGAGTGTCGGCTGCACCTTGAGTGCATCAGCCTCTAATATCAATTTCTCGAGCACCGGCAAGTCTACACTGGAGATCTTTTCGTAGTCGGATGCCTCCTTGCTAGGCCCGGGACGATAGAGCTCAATGACTTTGTTCAACCACTCGACAATCATCAACAATAGGCGGAAGCAAGGCGGACATTGGCCAATCCAATCCGTAATATTGACGCTCATGTCGTGGTCCTGTACAAGACTGGGTCGACCATAAATAGCCGCGTTAAGTTTGTCCAGAGCCCACAGCGCACAATACAGCTGAATCATTTCGGCGTCGGCATCATCACGGACCTGCAAGCCTAGTGTGTGTGTGTGATGCATGGCTAGACCGAGCAACACAGCTGGTAAGTCCATCTCATCAACCGACGACGGTTGTGCATAGAGTGAGAGCATCAAGTAAGCCCTAATCTGCACGAAACGGTCGCCAATTACTGTGCTCTGCAAGGTCGCTTGGGCAGCAGTGCACAAGGTGGAGGTAAACTCGTGGAATGATAGAACACAGTCAGCACCACGATTAGCCAGCACGAAATGCGGTGACATGGCTGGGTGTGTTGCTGCAGCCACGCAAACCGCCTGTTTGAGCACGATAGTGCCAGCATCCGTAGCTTCGCTAAACAGACACGTTTCGGGGATGACAGGAAACAATGGATGGATGCGTCGCAGGAAGAGACTACGCAGGGCCGCAAATTGCCGAGGTGGTGGCAAGCACGGTAGACACTCGCGATAGATAAAGGGCAAGAAGAATTTGTCGAGCAGATTGCCCGGGCGCGCCTGCAACATGCTACCGCAGGGATTTTCTCCCGATGAGCCGCTATTGCCAGCTGTAGATCCTGTAATGCCTCCGTTCCGACTGTCTCTACGCCCACCGGCACTGCCAGAATCAGCAGGGTCATCATGAGCATTACTACCCGCTCCTCTCACGCCGCTACTACTCGTACCACCATCACTACCCCGATGACCAGCACTGGAAAGCCAAAGACCCACCTGATACTTTTGCGGCGGAACGGAGGCAGCTGCAGCTTCGACAAACATGGCTTCAGGATTCAAGTCGCCAACAAACCGGCCAGCACGGCGGGCCTCGTCGGGAGTTGGAGGAGGCGGTGAGGCGCGTGAGGTGGCGGACTGGCGGGGGGGTGGTGACGAAATCAGACGGCTATTAGATGGGTTGCTGTAGCTATTACTTCGAAAGCTAGCGTTGTTTGTGGGCCTTGGGGCTACATTTTTGCCCGCAGTTGTTGGTGACGCTGCCGCTGCCGCTGCGTTTGAAAGAACAGACAACGGCAAGCAATGTCGCTTGGGAGAAGGAGATTCATCGGCAGCGAGAGCATCATCAGTGTGGATACAACGCTTCTGCAGGGATCAAAATAGTTCAGTCAGCACGCGATTTGCGCCAGGCCCATTCAACACTGGATTCTCAAGGCTTGGGCCGCCTCAGAGGAGTGCCAGGCCGGATCGCCAAGATGGAGTGGATGTCACGTCATGTACCACAAACAAGACAGGACTCTGCCATGTGTAAAACTCACCTTGCGCTTGCGACAATTGGCACATGCTTGGCTAACTTGTCGGCGCTTTACGGGCAAACCAGACGTGTCTGAAGCGACGAATTTGATGTCCATTATGACGAAATGGACAAGCCGTGGCGATGGGTGAACGAAGCAGGCGGGCGAAAAGAAGCCACGGGAAAGAAAATAATGAGAGGTTTAGAAGGAGGTACTTTCGAAAAGCGTAAAGTTCGTGACCAAGGAAGGAAAGCTTGTATAATAACCCTAGGAAGTGTAGTGTATTAACCCTATTGCTTGCTGACGGCGTGTGACATCACATGACTAATGGAAGAGTAGATCTGAATATGTGTAGCAGCCACTAGAATCGCCAAGATCAAACAACTCACTCATGTAAGAGTAAAAACAATGCTCGGAATAAACGCCGGCGACGGACTTCACTCTCCAAACTAATAACTGGAGCAACAACAAGGAGTATACAATGAACTTTATCCGAATTATCGCACATTTTGAGGTACACTCAGCCATTCTCCTTGTCCCTCGGTCTTGCTGACGTCTTCTATCAATTTAGAATCTAATTGTCGCGCACATTCTGCGCCAACCGGGCTTCCACCGTGCCGTGGGGAAGATTCAACGCAGGGTTGACGATCTACGCTACGGCCGCAACCCTGACGAGCCGCTGCGTCCCGGCGAAGCCACGGAGGAGCAACAAGCGCCGAGCCGTACGGGCCCCGGAGGCTCACCGCAGCAGGGCGGCTCGTTCATGACGCATTTCATGCAGGAGCTAAGGAATCAGGCACGTGGGATGCCAACACCAGATGAGAAGCAGAAGTGAGTAACTCCGGATCCAGGTCTGGGTGGTGGCGGAGGGATTTGTGGAAATATTGATTTTCTTTTTGGGGGGGGGGGGGGGTTTCGAGCTATTGTTATTGTTATTGCTTTATTTTACGTCTATCTACCTGTTCTATCGCAGCAATACGACGGCATACTCCCGACAGGAGCATTTTCTTTCTCGAGCTGTTTTTTTATACTATTTAACGTCTGCTTACTAGTTTTCCACAGCAATACAACGGCATCGGCATGTTCCGTGCGTGAGAACCTCCCGGGCGTTCAGCCGTTATTGTTATTATTGCTGTTGTATTATCTTACGCTTACGCCTACCTACTGTTATTTCGCAGCAATACGACGGCGTGTTCCAGGCGGAAGCTGCTGGTTGATGTCATCTTTCAGCAACATCCGGGCCGTTAGCAGTTGCAGATTTGCTTAGACTTTGAGTTCTCTTATCGGGCGTTCACCCATTATTGTATTATTTTACGTCTACCAACTGTTATTTTGTAGCAATACGACGGCATGTTGCGGATGGAAGCTGTTTGTTGATGTCATCTTCCAGCAACCTCTGGGCGGTCAGCAATTGCAGGTTTTCGCAGTGAGCACCTTACACCATCTATACTAGCAGCAGTAAGCCAAAAGATAGAGTAGTCGGGGTATTTTTCCTTGACGTTATACGCAAACTTCAAGGCTACCTGGGTCTTGCCCATGCCACCTAAGCCTACAAGCGCGACGTGCTGAAAGCCGGTCTGGACAAGGAGCCTCTCCTCCAATATGGATAGAACGTCCAGACGGCCGACAAAGTCAAGGTTTTCGTGGAATGGTAGATAATATTGCGGTTCAGGACCTGTGGATATTGTTAGCTTGAGCCCAGTTATCCGTGCAAAGCCCCCCCCTCCCGCATGGCGTTTTACTAACCATCTGGCTTCTCTGGCTGTTGTGAAACCGGCGACAAGCCATTTATGAGGATCTCGGTGAAAATCTCGACATGGTGTCGTTTATCCCTGAGATAATTCTGCGTATGTGCTGCCACCTTGGACGATTGAGCACAATCCGAAGCGGGGACTGCTGCTTGGCCACTTTCAATGTTAAACCGATGGTATCTGTCCTTTTCGCCAAAGTACTTCCTTTCGAGTTCATCAGCGACTCCTTTAGAGCTGGCTGCAATTTTCATGAGAGCTTTTGCCACAGACTTTCTATGATGGCCCATTTCAACGACACCACTATCTCCCGTGCCAATGCTCAATATCAGCATCTCCCGTTCTTGGCAGTCTGACAGCAGTTTATCGGCTTCAGCGATGAGGATTTTGCATGGATTGCTATGTCCAAAGCTGCTATTGACGAACTTTTCATTCTCTCGGCCTAGCTTGATAGACTTGAAAAGGTCCACCATTGCAGACGTAGCTCTGGCCACCTCCCATATCTTGCATTCCATCAAGCTAGCGGTAGTTGCATACGTTCTGAACGGCACCGGATGTGCGTTTATATTGGCCTTCGTCGTAGCTAGGACAATGCTGTATGGGAATAGTGGCAAGTTAGATATATGCTCTAGCGAGTAAGTAGTAAACTAGAACTTACGTCTTGACGCATTCTTGGTGTAGGAACCTTTCGTTTTCATGTTCACAGGTATTCACTGAAGACTTGCCGTTCTCTCGCTGTTGGATACATTGTTTGAAAGGGCAGTTCTTCCGAATGACTTCTTTCAGAGCATTTTCTAATTTTGAAGTTGCCTCTTGCTTCAATTGCAAGTTTAATCGTGCCAAATATGTCCTTTTTAGAGTGAATACTTCTCTAGAGATTTCCTTGTACGCCTCAATGCAATCGCCAATCGACATACCTAATCGGCCAAGCATGATCGCAATGATGCTGCAGGAAGGCTGTTAATAAGATTACAGAAACACACAAGCATAGCAAGATTCTTACCCTCCTGTCCCTGTACCGCCAATGAGGTCGAATCTGTCGCGGGGCTTGGGCACATCGGGAAGGCCTTCATGCCACGTCCAACAGAGCGCGCGCTCAGAACAAAGTTACTGCCAAAGCTACACATGGACAGTGGCGACACGACAGAGTAGCTAAATCCCAGTACATTTAAGTGTTCCTTTTTATGCGCCGGTGTCTCCTCGACCTCAAGTTGGAGCCCTTTCAGGATGCTTCAATCATTTTGCGTGATCTAGGCCATCATATGAGGTTCATGTGCTGATTGTTGCGTGGCGCCCTAGGCCTACGCTCTCATTGCTGTTTACCAGTAAAATTAGAAGACCAGTAATGGAATAAATAGATGTTGAAGCACTAGTCGCAGCCAAATCGTCAATAAGCAGTAGTATAGCAAAGTCAGCTCGGCCAAGCATCCGGCAATGTGGCAGCAAACCTGGGCGTGGTGGGATGCAAGAACACGTCAGATGGCAATCGAGGCATCTGGGGACGAGTATAGCGAGTAGTTCGTACTGATTGAATAGTCTTTTTTCGGTTTTGCTGCGATTTCCATCTTCAAAGTATGAACGATGTGCGGCGCATACTTAACTACGATGCGTTCTTATCATGTACGTTAGGCTTGCTACCCTTGCTATAGCAAGACGATCTTGGAATTGCATCACCATCGTGCCGTAGCGATGTTCAATATGAATACCAGAATTCTTATTCGCTTATGCTGTTGTCTATACTTTAGTGAGTAGGCCCATATCACATCTAATGATTCTTTGTTGAGCAAGTCGAGGCATGTCATGACCGCCTCTTCCTTGCTCAACTTCTTTATTGGCAGCATATCTGGTCCCTCTTACCCTGGCCAGAGTTTTGTCGAGTTTCTAATCAAGTGTGGTAGCAGTGTCTTTATTTGCCAGTGACCCCGTCTGTCAGCCGTAGTTGGGTGCGACAGTGGCCTCCGTTGCATGTCCAGGCCTGTGTTCCTCCTGTCCGCAGCATGGCTTGACAGATAACTGACATGCTTAGGAAAGCTGCAAATCCATATACGCTGTTTCTCGATTGTTCTTTTGTAGAACGGCAGAGCGGCTCACAAACTCTCCCTAAGCACCCTTTTCACGGCATCCATGATGGTTTTGCTGGCTCTGGGAAACCAGATGGTGGCTGCATACGCCATTCGTGGTCGCATCCACGTTTTCACTGCCTACATCGCCAACTTTGTGGGAGCGCCGTTGTAGGCTCTATTAATACGGCGCATCACATTGTTTCTTTCTCCGGACTTAGAGTTGTTCCGTTCGGAAGCTGCAAACCTGACCCCATGCTTAGGGTCTTACGACCTGCGTATAGGTGCATGACGCCCGCCTTGTTTCAGAAAATTCGGAGCCCGCTCTCCCTGCAGCACTTAAAGACTTGGTAATTTAGTTTTCCAGAGTGAGAATTTTAGCTTAGATTGATATTGATAATATCTATATTGAGCCGCTATTCATCACCTGCATATCCTAGACTAGCCAGCCTCTTCAAGTGTTTCGCCATTCACAGCATATGGAGGATATGAGAGACTAGAAACCCTTGCGGCAGGTTGCCCCCGACTATCCTCTTCACCAAGAGCTCTCCTTTGACTAAGAGGAAAGGCTGAATTTGCTATCTACCAGGAAAGAGTCTACCCATATGCACAGTGACTCTAGCTATAGCTGTTTCCTCAAGCGAGCTACCAGGCTGCTTTTCTTTACTGCATCGAAAGCACACTCTCTATCAAAGACGACAACTAATCAAATCCTATCTCTTCGATTCGCCAGTGACAGTTTCTCTTGGTATTCAGGTAAACCAATACGTAGTTTTACGGGATGGTGTTTAGCTTTACTACTTTTGCGGTCAGGTTATCATCCTTTCCATGCCGCCAGGAGTGACATCAATATATAGCTCCTTTGGTGCGGCTTGTCGGGTTTCTTTGGTTTGTTTTGAAGTTGATATGGTATATATATTTTATATATACTGGATGTCATCTTTCAGCAACATCTGGGCGGTCAGCAGTTACAGGTTTGCTTAGACTTTGAGTTTCTCCTATGACTTTTAGGGTCCGGCGCTTCGGCCAGAAGATCTCTCGATTTAGTATAGCCCTAGGGCGTGCCTGCGGGTTTCCAGGGTTGGGTACCTGGTGTTTTTGGTCTGCGACGACCGCGTGTAAACTAGTCTAATAGGCTGCCGGCTTTTGGCACGGGGAATAGGCCCCGGCGGAGTACAGCGGTGTTGTCCTTTCGTATGCATGGCTGTTGCGCCTGCGTTTAGCCGGCGCTTCGCCGAGATAATATAGAGTCTACTAAGCGGCGGTATAGTTGGTTCCGCCCTTATAGCGCAGTGGTAGCGCGTGTCACTCGTAATGACAAGGTCCTCGGTTCGACTCCGAGTGGGGGCAGTTGCAGGTGGTGATGACCGGCTTCTTTTTGTTCCTAGCCCCCAATCTTTTTGCTACCCAACTCGACTCACTTCTCTTTCGTCTTTCTCGCCCCCCCCCCCCCCCCCCCCCCGGCCTTGCGTGTTTTATTTCTGTCCCAAATGCTCTTACCGTTCATCTCTTTTCTGTAACTTACAGCTTGTCACTTGCACATCATCCCATCCATCCGTCTTTTTCTTTCCCTGTTAATTTAGGGCTTGCTTGGGTCTAAGCAACACACAACTCACCGGAGAGTTTATCTCTGTCTCAGGTTAGATAGAGGCAGACAGTGGACAAGGAACAGCCATATGTGATTGCGTTCTTCTATAGCTCCAATGGCGTTTATGCGTTCTTAATGGCCCACGGCTTTGTCCTTGGCATGCAAATAAGACGCTAGAAATCAGACGGAAATTGAAGGGTCTTGGCGAGGGGCTATATAAAAAGAGAAACAAGAACGAAGAAGATTTCTAGCAGAGAACAATTAGAATCCAAAGATTACATGAAACGAAAGCGAGGCCGCTTGGACTTGGCACAGGGGGCGCAACAACCAGGGTTGCTTAGGGTTATTCTCCATCAGTAGGTGTAAGTCGCATGTAAGTCCAGACTTCCCTTCCCTTCCTCGTGGCTTTATCCTTCTTTTCCAGTCTGCTCCCGTCAGATCTCGTTTTTGGGCTCAATAGAAGCCCTAAAGGAAGGGCTAAGATGAGAACAGCACCCAATAAGGCGGACAGAAAGGCAGGGTGTCCCCTGGCTGTGATTATTGCAGCAAATCCTCCGTCAGTCTTTACTGTGACGCTGTGCTACTCCTGTAATTTCTAGTTCAAGTTTCTGGAGGTTGTTCTCCTCGGTAGATGCAGGCTCTAAACTGCACTTGCTGGGCTCCTGTCATTCTATGCTGCTAGACGAAACAAAGCAGACTGACCGAGAAATTCTGACGAAAAAATATGAAGACACCGTGCAATCACAGTGCAAGGGACTGTACAAGATACTGCCCCTGCTTCAAGGGAGCCGTAGGAAACGAGGGCCTGTGTTTGAGGATGATGGAGGGAAGGACTATAGTATCTCACCGATGACTGCTAGCCTTTAGATTTTTCTTTTCCTCCTCTTCTCCTCTTCTCTTCTTCTCTTCTTCTCTTCAGCCTGCCGCTCTTTTCTGGCTTCGTTTTCACAAACCTCCGCCATTCTTTTGCTGGCTCCCGGCGGGCTTCTCCTTTCGTTCTGCTTGTTACTTTCTTTTGTAGTAGCCGGGCTACATTTACGTTCTTTATATCCGATACGTACCGATTCTGAAGACGCTCCGTATCACTACTTTCATTCATTTTACTGAGTCTCCGGCTCCTAGTCTTTCTTTTTTTATACTTCTTTTTTCTTTCTTTTTCCATTCCATCTAACCCGTTGTAAAAACCATGAGAGTCTCTTCCCTCTTCCCCGAAGCCGGCCGCCTCGAGCAGCGCTGGCCGCAGCCCGAGCCTGCCCGCCAGACCCTCACCAGCTTTGTAACCGTGACAGCTACTGTGACCGGCCCGACTGCCACCTTTATTCCGGCTGTCCCGGTCACCTACGACGACGACGAACTCAGCGATTGGGACTCAGAATTCGACGATGACGACCAGCTTGATTGGGATAAGATCATTGACACTTACTCTGCCGAGGATCTGGCCTGTGAGTCTGGCGATGAGGGCGACGATACGTCCTCGACCCTGCCTTCTTCGTCCAGTGGCCTGGGTGGCTATGTTCCTAGTGTTCCGGGAATTGGTACTGGAACCTTGGCTGGTACAGGCTCTGCTGCTCCCCCAGCCGTAGTCCCCAGTGTTTCTTCGGTGCCTCCACCTGCTGCCCCACCTCCTGCCGCCCCGCCAGCAGTTTCGAGCTCCAATCCTGCTCCTGCACCCCCAGTAGTGGTTCCCACCTACCCCGCGGCTCCTACCCCGCCCGCTGCCGCCCCGCCCGTCTCTTCAAGTGCGCCTCCAACTCCACCTCCTGCCCCACCGGCCGCTGCCCCGCCCGCTTCTTCAAGCGTGACTCCAACTTCACCTCCTGCCCCACCGGCTGTTCTCAGCAGCTCTACTTCGACTTCAACCTCGACTCAGACGGAGACCAAGATGACCACCTCTAGCAGCACAACCTTTTCTACGTCTATTCGCAAGCCTAAAACCAAGACCAAGACTACTACCACCTCCTCGTCTACTCCCCTCAGCGACTCCATAATCACCTATGCCGTCACTCCCGCTGCCGTTGAGAATCCCGTCCCTACTTCGAGTGGGACTTCTTCTATCTTGCTGGGTGGCCTGTATGGCGCCGATCCTCTCCCGACCCTTACTACCGCTACCCCGTCTGCCACCCCAACCCCCACGCCCGAGCTTTCAACAAACTCTTCCCGCGCCACTGCTGCTGGAATTGCTGTTGGAACCACTGGTAAGTCTTGTTCATCCTGGCAATATTAATCTCTGATTGGAATCCGCTAACTCTCCTTTAGCCGGTGTTGTCTTTGCTGCCTCGGCTATCTTCATTCTGGCCCGTATGCACATTCGCCGCAAGGCTGGTGCTGCAGGCGATAGATCTGAGGCCGGCTCGAGCGTCGGTAGCAGATCACCTGCGCCTCCTATTTCGCCAGTCTCTTCTTCGCCGAACCATCGCCGTGCCATGACCAACTCTGAGTTGATGGAAGATGTTATGGCCGTGGCTTACGGTAAGGAACTTCCTAAGGCCACACCTGCGCCACCGCCTGAGCCTGTCCAGCTGCCCCCTGGAATGGTCGCTCACGACGGCCGTGCCAGCATTTTCCCGTACTATGACGCTGGAGCCATCATCACTCCTGCCCCTGCAGGTGCTTCCTACGGTTACCAGGACGGTCAGGACTACTCGCTTCCTCCGCACATGATAGCCAATAGCCACTCGCCACCCCGTACGCTGGCCGATCCGTATCTGCAAGACATCGAGGACGGTGAAGCCGGCGATCGTACCACAGTAATGATCTGGATGGGCGGTGTCGATGGGCTTCCTTCGCCAAACCTAACCCCCAACGGAGCTCCCATGACACCGTTGCCACTGACTCCCAGCGCCGTGGCGCCTGTTGTGCCGCGAATTGCCGAGCCGCAGCTGCACCCCGGATACCCGGCCGATACCGAATCATCAGAGCTGGACGAGGCCGTGCGCATTCCATCGATTTACGCATCGCAGCTGCAGACATCCGGCCCGGCACACCGCAAGAGCTCGTTCTACCCCGATGATCCCATTCCCGAGTTTATGCCTATGCCTGAGTTCTCTCGGCCCGAGAGCCCTTGGGAATGGAACCAGCACGAAGCTCAGGCCCGACATGAAGCCGATGCTAGACGTCGCATGTAATTTTGGCCTGCAAAGGTTATTCTTTGTTCCGAATGTGAAGCTGCTCTTAATGAGAACCCTTTATAGAGGATGTTAATGGCAGTGGGCTATAACAACGGACATATTATTATTTACCACCAAACCTTTTACCCATCTTCTCTTCTTTGTTTATTTCTTCGCCAAGATTTACTCTTGTTTCTCTTCTTTTATATATTGGACTTATTCTTTGTCTATTTTCCGTTTTTTGTCTGTATGTAATGAAATAGGTATACCAAGTTATGTATGTAACATGTCCTTCGAGTACGCAAATCCGAGTATGGCTCGTGCGTCCGGAAGAGAATCTCCATCTTGTAAATGCCTAACCCACTGCATCTGTTATATACCCTAAGGACTGAGTAGTTGCAGATGCAGAGCTATCCATCAACATGCCTCCAAGGTTCTTATGTTCTTTGTCCACCATGCCTCTCACCCAGCTCATCCCATTCCATTGGATCACGTCCCAGTCTCATGTCTTATCCCGCCTAATTGTCTTGGTCAGTGGTACATATTCACTTTGTCTTATAGTTTTTGTCATTGGCCCCCCAGGCCTTTCCCGCGTGCTGCTGTGCTCTGCTTATCCCAGTTATGTGTTATCTGCTTCTTGATTCCTTGACAAATATGTAAAGGACCCCGGGTTGGAGGCTGTTTCTTTTTTCCCTTACAGTGGCTAAGACTAGGCAATAAAGCCTCTGATGGAGAGACAAAATGTGCGATCAAATGTCTGCGTATAATCCATCTGACACTTTTGCATAAAGCGCCCAAGGAGCCTATCATGCATGGCTCCATGCTCCGAGACAAACATTGGCTTAAGTGGTGTGGGGCCTATGGCTAGCTGCATGTTAACGGGCCACCTCTACACCTCATTTTCCTTGGATATATGTCTGCGATCTGATTGGCATCTGAGACATGGCGGAGGGAAAGCTGGGAGTCTGGGTAGGCAGGCGCTTTAGCCTCGGCATTTGCTTTGGACCAAGCCCCTGGTTACGGGTGACGTCCTTGGCATACTACACCTGGCTTTTGGTGACTAGACAGGCCAAGCTGCGGTTCAGCACACACAGTAAACAGCAAACACAAAAAGGCGCACCTCTAAACTATATGTGACGTTGTGCATGCAGCTCAACAGGCCATCCAAGTTCCCCAGTGTCATCTGCCTTCCCCCTCTGTACCCCTTCTCCCCAAATTATTCACAGCTACTATGGTCAAATCTCCACCAAACACGTCGGGAAATCTGGGCTATGTCTCCTCTGTCGCTCTCCCCCCCCCTCCCCTTTCCGGAACTCGGAATGATCACTACCCCAATCTATACACTCAGAGAACGTCCTCTGAGAATGCTATCGCAAGTCCCAATGGAGCACAGAGTGAACACCATGTGCAGGCCAGAATTCCAGTTCCATCCTAGTCACTCTCTAGTGGTTGGGCAGCGAGGGAAATTAGGTTTCCCATTTTTTGGGAAGGCATGAGAAGAGACTCAGCTTTAGCCAATAATGCTTGACTTCAATTTAAGAAACGAAAGAGAAAAGAAAAATCAAGCTATGTGATCACACAATGCTCCAAAAAGTTCAGCCGAATGTCTCAAAGCAGCAGCATGTATGTGTAACGTGAGGTTATATGTGGATACGTCCAAAGTAGCAGTAACCCGAAAATAAAAAAGCAGTCCGGCAGTTGCAAATGAAAGAGTCCAAGTGCCCCACAAAACCCTAACTCGAGCTCTAGAACAAGTAACTACGATATCAACTAATCCACCCCGTAGTTATGCCCAATGTCTTGCCCTCTCGTCCCCTTGTCTTCTTCTCTTCTCGTCGTCTCCTCCTCACAGTGGAAATAAGACCTAGCTAGTTAATTCCAAGTTGATTCCTAATTCAATTCCTAAAGTCCGCTCATACATGTGTTACTCGCAACTACTCTGCAATGGGCGCAATGGTTCGTTTCCAGCCTTTCGCCCTTGTCTTCACTCCATGTCGGATCTCACATCTCACATGTCATCTTGATACTTCAAATACCTCATATACCTTATATACCTCATATATCTCACACATCTCATATACCTCATATACCCCATACCTCATAGCTCATACCTCATAGCTCATACCTCATAGCTCATACCTCATAGCTCATACCTCATAGCTCATACCTCATACCTCATACCTCATACCTCATGATGTAAACCCATCGGACTCTGAAATGCTCCGCAGCTCCAAGATAGTTTCCACTCAGAGCCATTACCCTGCCTCACCCCAAAGCCCACGCGTGGTCCAATCATCAAGTGAGACAACTTGCTAAAACGCCTCGTTTGTTCTCTCCGTCTACGTCCAGCAACCAGGACCGGCAAGAGCTTGGTTGAACGAGCAAACGATACGTAAGCCCTGGAAATATAGGAGGCAACACCTATACAAAAGTATCAACTCCAACGCATCTGTGGCACGATTTCCAGGGTTTCTACAAAACTTTATATATAATGGTGGGGCCAAACATGGATCGAGAATACCTGTTCATTTGTAGCACAAGTGGCCCTCAGGGGCCAAAGCGTACCATACTTTGATATTCTGGAGGTCCCAATACCACCTACAGCTTTGACGCAAAAGGGAAACAATGCAAGACATTGTTCTAGACCCATCTTCGTGAGGATGGCGGTGGTGTTGAAGAATGAGGAAAACAAGAGAGAACAAGACGTGTCGATAGGACCCGGACCCTCAATAAGCCAATGCCCGACTATCCTTGGTCAGACATTACCCCATATCTCTTCCTGCATTCTTTCTCTGCACCCTCGTACTGGTGCTTGGTGTATGTGTAATGGTGATGCAGATGTAGCTTCGAGATGTCTAGAAATAGCCCTCCTCGCCCTCTGTCTTTTCCATGTTCTTGCTGCTTTTCTTTCCTCACCATCATCAGATTCATCAATTGGTTCATCCTCTATCCTATGCACTCACTTTTCTTGTCCAATCGACACACACATATATATACACACTTATAAATACGTACCTACGCAACTACTTGCATCTCACTTATACACACATCATGGCCTCTGTTCTTACTCTTCGCTCATCTCTCTGGGCTCTCCGCCAATCTGCTTGGTCACTTAGTACGCGGACCATGTCCAGTGCGGCTGGAGCTGCCCTCTCGCACTCCGAGCCCGTATCGCACGCTACCCCTCCTCCTTCTATGCCAGCTCGCCATCCCAAAATGCCTCCTAGCTACGAGGCCGTTACCGGCGACCTGGAAACCTTCGACCTGCCGACCAGTGTCAGCGGCAGTCCTGAGGACCAGATGCTTGGCCAGCGACTAATTGCTGCCTTCCGTCGGGATGGAATCTTACAAATCCGAATCCCTACCATGCAGCAGAGCATTGTTGATGATGCTTTTGTGGCTAGCAAAGCCTTTTTCCGCCAGCCACACGCCGAGAAGGCAGCGTTAGTGGACCCTTATAGCTATGGCGGGTATATCGCTTCTGGCGAGGAAATAACTGATGGAATTGCCGACTACTCGGAAATTTACACCGTCACCAAGGACGTGGCGCCCACTGACCCACGCTTCAAGCTCCCCTGCCACGGTCAGCAGCCCTGGCCTAACAAGACCTTCAAGGATGTAGTGAATCGGTACATGAAGCAGCTAGGAAATACCGGTGATATTATGCTTGGCCTTGCAGAGCTCGGTCTTAATATTCCCCGCGGTTCTCTAACCAAGCTGTCCCAGGATGGCTGGCACCACCTTCGGGTTCTTCGGTACGTTTAGACGTTCAACCCCCTCCTTTCTTCTCCCTCTCTCTCTCTCTCTCCCACTTTGGTAGCGGGCTTTTATTGCGACCTCAACTAACACGGCTCAAACGGCAGCTTCCCACAGAATAACAAGACGAATGGCAAGGGCAAGGATGGCCGTGGCATTGGATCGCACACCGACTATGGCATGCTGGTGATTGCCAGCCAGAACGATGTAGGCGGTAAGTTTATCAACCCTAGTAGATTCCAGACCCTGGTGTATATATATATATATCCCCCATGATGTCATGGCACTAACGTCCGTCCCAACCAAGGCCTCTTTATCCGCCCGCCTCGCGACGACGAAAAAACCCAGAACTGGGCCAAGTCTGCTGCAGGAATCAAGGAGAATGATCAAGGCTGGGTCTTCGTGCCTCCAGTCAGCAACGTGTTCACTGTGTTCCCTGGCGACATGCTTCAATACATGACCAACCACTACTTGCCATCGACACCACACAAGGTGGGCTTGAACACGACTGAGCGCTTTGCCTTTGCTTACTTCCATGAGCCCCACTTCGACAGCGTGGTCAAGCCACTGCCTGGGTACAATGGTGGCCAGAAGCCGGTCGAGGGCATCCACTACGGCACGCATTTTACCAACATGTTCAAGCGCAACTACCCCGACCGCGTGACGACACAACAGCTGCTAAAGGACGGGCGAGAAGCGATGCTGGCACAGCCCGAGTATAGACGGGAGTAGATGATGGGAAGGGGAAGGAGTAAAGGGAAGGATCAGGAGCAGGTGGAGGAGCTACAGCTAGCCACCTAAAGCTGCCTTTTGGAGAAGTGGATTATGGGGTTTCTTTTGTTCACATGCCATGCGGGTTTATTCATCATTGTGATATTGTCTTGCTCTCGTTTTGTTTTCTCTTTTGTACATTCCTTTTGTTTTCTCTCTGGCCCATCTGGCGTCTCATTTGTCCATCCATTTTCTGACACCCATACTGTTATTACAACAGCCGGCCTTCTAGCATCTCTGCGCTGCTTGCGGCCCGTGCAGGGGCTGACGGTTCTGTCATTCCTGTGTAGTAGTGTTCCTTATCTATGCATAAGCCGTTATCTGCTCTGTAATAGTTTTCCCTTGTTATTTTCCCTTTTTTCCAACTTGTCACTTCTCATGAATCATGCTCAGTAGCGATAGCAGAGTTCTTAATCAATCTCATCTTGGTGTCCTAGGTTTTGAGGCCCGCAGGATGGACAACATGTATGTAGCTTCAGCCGCAAAGTACCACTGGCATTAGGGTTAAGGAGAGTAGCAACATCCTACGCATACTAGGCAGTAAATCTGTAGCCATTTTCGGCAACTTATCGCCGCACAAGTCGTTCTACTCTCTATCTATTATCGTGATTTCAAAAGTCTATATGCATCTTGCCTGCGTTTCTTTCTGGCCTTGACACCATGAAGTTAAGGTCAACATACAGGACGCTGTACGCCAAGACAGATAGTGACAGAACTTTTCTTTTTTATTTGCAGGAAGGAATAAACGAAGTGACAGCGAAAATGGGCGGGTATTATAAATAAGCTGCAGCCCGCTACGGCTATCAGCAATTTTCCCATGATCTTTGTTCCCAACCTCAACCCTGGACACGAAAACTTTTCACTTCCTACGTACTGTTTGCCAAGCCTCTGCTATTATTGACATCGATTGATACTATACTGCTGTCATTTAATTGATATTTGTACGAACGTCTGTCCGCATCATTGAAATGGGCCGTCCACCAGCCCCCACTCCGGCCGAGACCCACGTCTCTGGTCAATCAAACATTCCGTTATCACGACCTGCTCATGCCTTAACTGCTTCTGCTGTTGCGGCTGAGCTGGGATGCAACACGCTGACGGGCCTAGATCCCGCCATAGCTACTCGTCGGCTCGAAGAGATCGGTCCCAATGATCTTGGCGATGCCCCTAGTGTGCAGCCTCTGCGCATTGTGCTTGCGCAGATCGCCAATGCCATGACCATGGTACTGATTATGGCCATGGCTGTTTCGTTTGGAATTCGTTCGTGGATCGAGGGCGGCGTTGTGGCTGGCGTTATTGGTCTCAACATTGTCGTCGGCTTCTTCCAGGAATATTCGGCCGAAAAGACTATGGACTCTCTACGCTCACTGAGCTCGCCCACCGGTACTGTTATCCGCAACGGCGAGAGCAAGGTGGTGCCATCAAGTGAAATTGTGCCTGGCGATCTTATTACGGTTAAAATGGGTGATACTATTCCGGCTGACATGCGGTAAGAAAAGTCCCCCAAGTTTAGACCCCGATGTTGGTGCTGTTTTCTAATCATCACTCCCTCGCTCTAGTCTGGTTGAAGCCGTAAACCTAGAGACCGACGAAGCTCTTCTTACCGGTGAATCTCTCCCCGTCCGCAAGAATGCGACGCTGCAGTTCAATGACTCTACCGGCCCCGGAGACCGCCTCAATATAGCCTATAGCAGCTCGACTGTGACCAAGGGCCGTGCCACAGGTATCGTCTTTGCTACCAGCGTGTACACTGAGGTGGGTGCCATTGCGGCGGCCCTCCGCAAACAGGACTCGCACTCGCGTCAGCCCAAGCGCAACAGCCATGGAAAGATTACTCCTTTCCGCTACCTCGAAGCCTATACACTGACGACTACCGACGCCATTGGCCGTTTCCTTGGTGTCAATGTCGGCACACCTCTGCAGCGTAAGCTGTCCAAGCTAGCTGTGCTGCTCTTTGCAATTGCTGTAGTCTGTGCCCTGATTGTTCTTGGTGCCAACAAATTTGATGCATCGCAAGAAGTCATTATCTACGCTGTTGCCACTGGCTTATCCATGATCCCCGCCTCCCTCGTTGTCGTGCTGACCATTACCATGGCTGCCGGCACAAAGCGCATGGTCCAACGCAACGTAATTGTGCGTAATCTGCGCTCGCTGGAGGCTCTGGGCGCTGTTACTGATATTTGCTCCGACAAGACTGGTACGCTGACCCAGGGCAAGATGGTTGCCCGCGGCGCTTGGATTCCGGCCTTTGGCACCTGTACTGTTGACCTATCCAGCGCACCGTTTGATCCATCTGAGGGCTCCCTTCGTTATGTTCCCGCACAGCCAAGACATGCCAACCTCACCTCCGGAAGCCCTGTTGGCTCTGTACTCGCTCCCAGCGCTGTTCTACAGTCCGGAAAAGAGCCTCTGATAGACTTTCTCACTGTTGCATCTCTAGCTAACCTCGCCACTATCGTCAAGAAGGATGGTGATTGGCATGCACACGGTGACCCTACGGAAATTGCCATTCAGGTTTTTGCTTCTCGTTTTGATTACAACCGATTGCGTTTTCTTCGTGGTGATAATCCCGAGTGGAGCGAGGTGTCTGAGCTTCCCTTTGACTCTGATGTCAAGCGAATGTCCGTTGTTATGCGTCACAATGCCAGCGGTGAGCTTTTTGCCTTGACCAAGGGCGCTGTTGAGCGTGTCATTGAGGCTTGCACCGGATATGTTGCTTCTGATAACGGACAGGTTGTTCCTCTAACAGAGGAATTCATAGCCGAGATTCTACGCAACATGGAGACTTTCGCAGGAATGGGTCTCCGCGTCCTGGCCCTCGCTTCAAAGCCGTACCCCTTTGCTGTTGAAAACGATGCTACTATCCCCCGTGAGAATGTCGAAAGCAACCTAGTTTTCCGCGGTCTCATCGGTTTGTATGATCCACCTCGTGCCGAGTCTGCCCCCGCTGTCCGCCAATGCCATGAAGCGGGTATTTCCGTTCATATGCTCACCGGAGACCACCCCGAGACTGCTAAGGCTATTGCCATGGATGTTGGCATTCTACCAGCTACAATGGAACGTGTGGCAACAGATATTGCCAAGATCATGGTCATGACAGCTACGCAGTTTGATTCGCTGACCGATGAGGATATCGACCAGCTCCCGGTTCTTCCGCTCGTGATTGCCCGTTGTGCCCCCTCTACCAAAGTGCGTATGATAGAAGCTCTGCATCGCCGGAAAAGATTTGTAGCCATGGTGAGTATTTGTCTGTGTATTGTTTTTTTTACTGCCCATTGCTTGATTTTCTATACCACATCAACTCTCTTTTTTTTTTTCCATGTGTTGCTAACTCCATTTTCTCCATAGACTGGTGATGGTGTTAATGACTCACCCTCCCTTCGCCGTGCCGATGTTGGAATTGCCATGGGCCAGGCCGGATCTGATGTAGCCAAAGACGCCTCGGATATCGTCCTTGCTGATGACAATTTTGCCTCCATCGTAGCGGCTATTGAGGAAGGCCGCCGCATCTTTGACAACATCCAAAAGTTTGTGCTCCATGTCCTCGCCGAGAACATTGCCCAGGCCGGCACCTTGCTTGTTGGACTTGCTTTTAAGGACGGCCGTGGGCTTTCGGTGTTTCCATTGGCCCCTGTTGAAATTGTCTGGATTATCATGGCTACCTCGGGCATGCCCGACATGGGTCTCGGTTTCGAGCATGCTGTGCCGGATATCATGCGTCGCCCGCCACAGTCTCTCAGCACCGGAATTTTTACAATGGAATTCCTGGTCGACATGGTAGCCTATGGTCTCTGGATAACGGCCCTGTGCCTTGGCAGCTTCACCTTGGTAGTTTATGGATTTGGCGATGGCGATCTAGGTTTCCAATGCAATGATAGCTACAACGACACGTGCGATGTTGTATTCCGTGCACGTGCCACGACATTTGCCTGCCTGACGTGGTTTGCACTCTTCCTGGCCTGGGAAATGGTTGATATGCGCCGGTCTTTCTTTGCCGCACCTTCTTTCTCTATTGACGGTTTGAGGCACTGGGTGCGCACCCTGTGGCGTAATCAGTTCTTATTCTGGGCTATTATTTTTGGTTTCGTCACGCTGTTCCCACTACTTTACATACCTGTCATCAACACCAAGGTCTTCAAGCACAAGGGAATCAGCTGGGAGTGGGCCATTGTGTTCATTGCCACTGGCTTGTTCTTTGTCGGTGTGGAGAGTTGGAAGTGGGCCAAACGCGTGTTTTTCAGACGCCAGGCCAAAAAGACCCAAGGCGCTGTGTGGAAGAATCTAGACATTGAGCAACGCGCCTTTGGAGAATTCTTTGAGCAGCGCAACGAGAAGAAAATCAATCCCGCCGGAACTGGCTCCTTTGGGCTAAACGAGAAGCAAGACATTGTCCCGACTAAAACGGAAGATCAGGCTACTACGATCCCCGAGAAAGCCGAACAGGAGCAAGCCATCGCTGACACCGGCAGACAATGACTATGCAGGGGAGGAAAGCCCCGGAATTACATCATTGAGGAGAGAGGACAGCTGAATAAGGGAGAGGAGGGGGAGACTGCGATGAAGGGAGGAGATGTTTCGTACAGGGCTAGAGGTGAGGCTAGCCTGGTGAGAAGACACATGGATAAGAGGGGAGGAGAAGCTACGGTGAAGGGTGGAGTGGAAGGAGAGGTTTCGTACAGGGCTAGAGGTGAGGCTAGTCTGATAGGACGTGGTCTGTACAAATTGGGAGAAGATATAGGATTGATGGGAGATAGCCAGGCAGGCAAGATACTACTTGTAGATAAAACTGGGCATACATTTGTCCATTTCATAGCTAGATGCCGCAAGATCGGCCACTGGAAGATCTTGAATATACTCTTTACATCACGTGACATTACACAATTAACATCACGCGTGATAGTCAGGAACGCGACTAAAAATAGAACGGGGAAAAAATGGATCAGACGAGGCAAGAAAAAAAGAGAACACGCGTAATATAAACATATACATTGAAACAAGAAACGCGGGTATCTATCAAGCTCATATATATCCAAACATAAAGAAAAGACGAAACGGAGTTCCTTATTTTTGTTACTGCAACACCGCCACCGCCGCCGCCGCCGTTGCCGCAAATGATGCGGTCATTATGCCCCAGGCTGGCCTTGGTTTCCAGCCAGCACTCTGTGGACCATCGGGGATGCTGGAACTTCCGGAATTGCTAGAACTGTCAGAATTGCTGGAACTGTGGCCTGAAGTATAGGACGATTCAGTGTTTAAACTACTGCCGCCAGTAGGGACTGTATATGAACTGTATGTGGCGTTGGCGTTAACTACCGGCACGGGATCACCGACTCGCACCTTTTCGCCAGTGGGATACATGAGGTTGTACACGGGCAGCGAAGTGCAGGGGATCGGGGTACCGAGGCTATGCGAGCACTGGGGTTGGTTTTGGGCGGGGAAGTCAACAAGCTCGCACGTCTCATCGTAACCCCACTGGCAGGTAGCATCAAGGAGATTGTACAGCACGTAGTTCTGGGCAATGTACGAGTCTTCCTGCTCAAGACATGAGGCTAGGAAGTTGATGCTGTTAGAGGCACTAAGCGGCAATCTGGAGTCTTCCGTATGAATCAAGTCGGCGCATTCGGACGCATCGACGTCCTGGTACTCCATCTCCACAGGGCCACCACTAATGGGACTTTTGGTAGCCGAGTCACCGGTTAGAAGGTAATTCCAGGCGTCGTAGCTAATGTCGTAAGCGCCCTGTGACTGGTCGATACGTAGCAGGTTTACAGTCCGTGTTTGGTTGTATGTCAGCGAGACGCAGATGTTGTTGCAGGACACACTGGCCGGCCAGTATGCCACACGGTCTGTGTCAATATAGCATCCGAGCACACCAATGGACGACGAGTAGGTGTCGTGCGGAGTAGCAAAGACAGTGCCGGAGTCGGCAAGGCCGGGAGCTATGTAGGCAAAGAAGCCAAAGCCTAGCTGTCGCAAGGTAGGCGGCATCAATTCGGATTGGTGTTGGGAGAGGGGGGTGGGGGGGAGTAAAGTTTTCGGCACAAGAGAATGAAACACGAGTACAAAAGAGACTCCGACAAAGCAAGACAAGAGAGCGGCAGGCCAGAAATTCGGACAGAAAGAAGGTTGTCTTAGGGAGCGACGAGCGGACAAATACCGTGAAGGATCGCGATGAAGCCGAGCTAAGGTTCAATAAACAGCGACTGGACTAATAAAAACTGAGCAATAAGGAATGGTGCGGGACGAAGAGACAGACTCTTATAGATATCAAAGCCTCAGAATCGTCACCCGACAGTTGTGCTGTTGTGCTGTAGCAAGCTTGTTGTTTGTTGTTGACATTGTTGCAAGGAAGAAGGGAGAAGGAAGGGAGAAAAAAAAGAGGTGTTCAAGGTAAGGGACAAGCGAGGGAGAACAAAGAGGACAAGCAAAAATGGAAAGACGAGATGGCCCAGGGTCCCTCGCCCAAATGGGGCGAAGGCATGAAATGACTACGATGTTGGGACAGGGTGGCTTTGTGCCCAGTTAAAGTGTGTTAGGGTGTAATAAGGTCAGTGTTAAGCAGCCATTAAGAACTTTCAGGGCCAGAAACTGGTCAAGTCTCGGAAATTACGAAGCGGGTCGTCAGAACTAACAGGGGAGGACAAGAGGAGGACAAGTCAAGACTTGTGCGGGAGTAGGATAATAAGGTTGACGGGCCCTTGTGTAGAAGATGAGGTTACAAGACTAATATAGTGCTAATACAGGGCTCTCTGTCGTACTCATAGGCTCTCACGTGAGATAGTACAGGGCCTAGTCACCCACAGCAGCCATGTAAGTTGTTGTCGAGGAAGCCCGTAGTCAACCCTTACAGCTCTGCATTCCGCACAATAGGGTTAGTCTTCACCGCTATCCTTATGTAACACGCCATTGGCCTATTGTCCTCTCATGCAGGGGAGAAGTGACAAAAGCTTTGGAATTGTGGAGCCCCAGGTACCTAAGCTTTTTTTTTTTTTTTTTTCATCGCTCTGGGAGATTCTTAGGGTTTGCATTTCATGGCCCGGAACTATTCGGGTCCGAGTTACTGGGGGAAGGATGATTAAAGAACGATGCTGATTGGCGCAGGCAAGGGAGGGGTCCATAAAAAAGAAGAATAAGAAGAATGACATCTGCCGCGTTGCGTGCTGTGAGCTTTTTTGTTATCTGTGGGCAAGGTGCTCTCATTTATCCATAATAACAGGTAAGCAGTATGATATGAATGGATGCTTTAATGTGCATGCATAAAGTATGTTGGTGTTCGTGTTCGTAGTGCGGACGGGTTCTCGACTCCAAGGAAGTTTAATGGAGACAAACGCATCCCGAATAAGGATGGAGAGGATCCAGATGCTCAAAAATACATTGGTTCGAGAGACACATGTATAAGTACCTACATGTATAAATAAGTATGTATATGCTGTCAAGTATATACATGTCAGACCCACATTAGTCTGGCTTTCTGCGCCAAACGAAGCCAGCAGCAATTGCGCCATTCGGGGCAGGAAGGGCAGGCAGGCCTAGGCCTTGCCTTGCTCTTGCTCTCTGGCCGGGGGAAAATGCGTCGAAGGTACAAGGTCAGCCAAAAAAACCCGAAACCCCAAAAAAACGAGCAAGTGACAATGAGTCGGCCATGTGCAGCAACTGAGATCAAAGGGCTGCAGAGTTTTCACCGATTGCCTTTTGTCTGGGGGTTCCTGCCGTTGGTTGCTTGCATTGCTTGCTCGCAATTGCCTCTCTCGGACTTGGCCTTGCTATGCACGCTTTTGAGGAAGGGCCAGAGAAAACAGGCCGCGGCCGAGAAAAATAAAAAGAAAAAGAAGGGAGGAAAAGCTTTGTGGCTTTCCAGCATGTGACCTGGCTCTTTGCTATTATGACAACTAAGACAGAGCTTATTCGTCTTCTCGCAGCAAACATTTCCCTCATACCGAAAGTGGACGGAGGGAAACTTGCCAGTACGGAAGGAGTAGTAAAAATGAAAGAGCACCTCCTTCCTTCCTGTTCTAGACTAAAGCGGTAGCTGCCTCTAGATATCCGAGGTCTTCTGCCTGCGAAAAATCTGCCAACGCAGAGTCTTCAAGAGCCGCCTGGTTTCACTTGGGGCTCTTCTTCTTCCCTTCTCTTCTTCACTTCTTCTTCTTCTTCTTCTTGATATCGAACATCAAACTCTGCGTGCTGTTTGCTCAATGGGCTTTTCCTGTGTTTCTTCTCTGCTAAGGGATTAGCCGCTTTTTGCCTCGCACTGACACCCCACCATCAGAAAACAAGTGGAGCTAAATTTTCGAGGTTTTTTTTTTTTTTTTTTTTCTTTTTTTCCATTACTTTTCTTCGGCTTTTGTTTTTAAACTTTCTTTTTTTTCTCTGTGTTGATCTTCTTGGTCTTAACAGGCTCTAAGATTTGTCTGAAAGTCTGGCATCTCGGCTCTATTCTTGTCTTTTCTTTTCTGCTCTTTTTTTCTCTTTTCGCCTTGGAGCGACCGCTGGCTGCTGACTTTGTCTCAATCTCGCATCTCACTCTCACCCCCCAAAAAAAAAGCCCTTCTCGATTGTCTCTCCCTCTTGCTTTGCCGCATCCGCTTCGCATCGGCCCGCTTCGGATTATCTATATTCTCTCTTTCCTTCTCCCTCACTTGAAATCTCGTCCGACTCCATCTCTCAACTGCGCTTTCTTTTTGCTCCGCGGCCAAAATGGTTAGAAATATCGTTGTTCTGGGCGGCAATTCACACCCTAAGCTCGTCGAGAGCATCTGCAACATCCTGGGCATTCAGGCTTGTGATCGCAACCTTAGCAAGTTCTCGGTCGGCGAGTCTCGCTGCGAAATTCAGGATTCAGTGCGCGGGAAGGACGTTTTCATCATCCAAACAGCTAGCGGCAAAGTCAATGATAACTTTATCGACCTGTGCATCATGATTTCCGCCTGCAAGACCGGCTCGGCCCGTCGCATCACCGTGGTCATGCCTCTTTTCCCCTACTCGAGACAACCCGATGTCCCCTATGCCAAGACTGGCGCCCCCTTGGCCAGCAATCGCACCCACGGCAAATCGGACTACACTTTTGAAAGTGTGCCTGGGACCCCCCACCCCAGTGTGAACAAAACAGCCGGTTTTAACAGCTCTACAGATATTACCGAACAGCTGGCTAGCTCTTCGCTCAACACTCCTAGCGGCACTACTCACCCCGACGCTAATGGCTACATCAGCAAGGAGCTACAGGTCAACCCTGGCTACAAGCAGTGGATTGCCCAGCCCGGAGCCCTCATTGCAGACCTGCTGACTTGCGCTGGTGCCGACCACATCCTGACCATGGACCTACACGACAGTCAGTTCCAGGGCTTTTTCGACAAGCCCGTGGACAATCTTTACGGCCGCCCGCTGCTCAAGCGCTACATTACGCAGTACATTGAAAACTACCAAGACGCCGTTATTGTCAGCCCTGATGCTGGTGGTGCCAAGCGCGCTACAGCCATTGCTGACAGCCTGCTCATGGATTTTGCTCTGATTCACAAGGTAGGGGAATAACAAGAAGCTTCGAGTTGCTGCTAGTAAGAATGACGGTGGCATTTTGCAGACAAAATTTGACTGACTCTTATTCGGCCTTTCCCTACTACAGGAGCGCAAGCCTATTAGAATCAACGACAAGCACAACGCCACAATGATGCTGGTTGGCAAGGTCAAAGGCAAGGTCTGCATTATGATTGACGATCTTGCGGATACGGCCAATACCATCACTCGTGCTGCTCGCGTGCTCAAGCGAGAAGGTGCCGTGGCCGTGTACTCGCTGCTCACCCACGGAATCTTCAGCGGCGATGCCTTGCAACGGCTGGCCCAGAGCGATGTCGACAAGGTGGTCGTCACCAACACAGTGCCGCAAGATGACCACAAGGCTATACTCGGGGCGAAGCTGGATGTACTAGATGTGGGTTGATTCACCGTATTTGCCTGTGTGTTAGTCGCCGAACGCTGTTTGCTAACGTTTTCTTGCTGCCTTTCTCTAGATTGCCCCTTCGTTCGCTGAAGCCTGTCGTCGCATCCACTTTGGAGAGTCTCTGAATGTCTTGTTCTAAAGATTTTTGCTTTTAATTATTACGAGTGTTCAAGGCAAAGACGAGAGTTGTTTGTCATCCCAAAGCAGGGCTGTGACGTCATTGAGTGACATGCCCTTTTTTTCCTTCTTTTTTTTTTCTATTTTTCCTCCCCTAACGAAAAACACATCCCAGTAGCCACTGGGCCAAGCAACGAACCAGGCAGGACTTGGGCGGGATGAAAAGCTAGAAAAGTAGCAAAGCCCCCCCCCCCCCCTCTAAAAAAAAAGAACACACATAAACACGCAAAATCTATCACGCGATGGTCGGCGACAGAGATATACTCAGCGGAACGAACGTTTGAAGGAACAAATCCGAAAGAAACATAAAAAAAGACGCCCACATAAGCAATTTGCCTTGGCAGGCGAGCAACGGGACGGGGATATGCGGGCGGGGTGGGTAGACAACGGCGTTCTCAGGATATTTTTGATTTATTTTTCTCACTTATTCTTTTCCCCTTTACATCCACATAAATTTTATTTACATTATATTTATTGCGTTAGACTCGAATGGGGAGGGTGGTGAGTAAGAGATGAACAAGACGAGACTGATGATATGAGGCCAGCCCGGTCGAGACAGAGACAGCGGGCAAGGCATACCTCGTTTCGTGCGTCCGCAGCTCTCGTTAGTTCAGCTCGGACTTTTCTCCTTTTCCTCCTTTATTATTTTTTTCTTTTTGGTTCAATACCGAAGTCGGCTTGTCGAAGCGAAGAGCTCTGAAGAGGAGGAAGAAAATCAAACCCCGTTGGCTTCCTTTCTATCTAACCCTTCCGCAACAAGATTAGCTGCATGATTTGTCGCATCGCTGAAATTTTCTTTCACGTTATCGCAGATACGGCAAAAGCTGGCTATTCCCGACAGCCGAATGCATTTTTATTTTGCCTTTGTTTCTCACTGGCTATTTACTTGTTCCTACTACCCTCGCCGTCGTATCCTTGACTTTGTCGCGGCTCGCACAAGGTGAGTTGGGGCCCTATCGGTATTTTACATTATCCATTTGGCTCATCTATATACCGGCGTCTCGCTACAGCTTGCGTTTCTATCTCTCCCCCGCTTCAACTTGGCCTTGGCTCACCGTTGGCCATGTCCCATCCGCAGTCACCGTCACAGGCCCGACCTGATGGCGATGGTAGCTCTTCCAGCACTTATTCTGGGTATGCACAAGCTGCCGTCGAAGCTGCGTTTCTGGTATAAACTCACCATCTAAGCTAGCGTCCATGTCTGCCCAATAAAGGACTTGCTGCTAACACGCTCCCCAGATCTACTCCGCCTACAAGCGCAAGTTTCTCACTTATTTTGTCTTCATCCCAGCTGGAGTCTTCGCTATTCTCGCAGCTTGTTTTGCCGTTGATGTTTTCTTCAACCATGTGCACATCTCGTTCCCAGCATCGGTGGCATGTCTGCTGATTTTGTTTGCTATGCTAGTTGGCGCCGAGCAGGTCTTGGGGCCACATCGGACGCGGAAGCTGGTTGGATGGATCGATATTCCAGTGAGCCCTTGGCCCTTTCTCTCGTCTTTGCGCCTTTTCCACATACCAGCTAACTATTATTCCCTTGTCTTGCTAGGCTGGCTGGGCCTTGCGTTGGATCAACATCTTTTTTGCGCCCTCGTTTGTCATGCTTCCTCTTAGTCCATCTATTAGTATCTCAGAAGTTTTCAAGATGATCGCGGTTTTCGGTATATCTTTTCGTTTATTTCCACTCCCCACTAGCCTCATCTCTAACGCCTTCTCTTCTAGCCCTCGGATTCATCGCCATGATGGCCTTTTGTGCCTGGTTCACGCGGCTTTTGCAGCTGATCGTCGGCACATCTAAACGCTCGGCTACTGCACGTGCTGAAGAACTACACATCACCGATACGGACGACATTCCTATTACGGCCATAAAGATGACCCCACAGACAGATCTTGGGGATCCGACGGCAACCCCTGCGATTGGATCGCCGTCTAGGCCTGGGTCACCATTCACTCCCGGGTCACCACGAACGCCAGGGTCTCCCCATATTCCCGGAACCCCGCGCACTTACTGGTCCCCCTCTGTCCCAGGCACACCCGCCGGCGCAGAAATATCTCCAGCGACCTCCAAGTTCGGTATTAACACCCCCGCGCCTGCTCTCCTCCATGGCTCACCCGTCACAGTGCCCGGCCAGGTATCATCTCCGCAGTCTCTGCCCGCGCAAAACGGGGCTCTTGTGACGCCGCAGCCCACCCACGCCCAGCGCTGGGCATCTGTTGTTCTGGCGAATCAAGATGCTGTTCTCTATGGTCTTGTTTTTGTCTTTATTGGGATTCCTCTGTATTTTGCCGCCCATTATGCCATGCCGTTGCACTTGGCCATTACTATTCTTGCGTTCCAGGCTGCCATGCAGATCCCTGCAACATGGAGGCGCTTTCTACATCCAGTGCTCGTATCAGCCCTGTTCACTGTATTGATCATCTGGGCCTTTGGCGCTATGCGTGGCCTTTCCTTGACCAAATCGCTTCATAGCTATAAGACTGGTGCAACTTATCTCGCACTTTGGGAGTCCGGAGCTGGGGCTTTGCCCAAGCCCGGCGCTGGTGATATCTTCAGTACCGTGCTAGACGCTAGTATCGTAGCGCTCGCGTTGCCAATGTACCAGTACCGCCGTGAGTTGCGAGAGCACTTTGTTGCAATCACAGTACCCAATTTCATCATGTCTATCAGCTCACTGTTTGCGTATCCTTACATATGCAGCGCCATCGGTATCCAGGCTGAACGTGCACTGGCTTTTAGCGCTCGCAGCCTGACGCTTGCACTGGCTCTACCAGCCGTGGCGAACCTTGGCGGCGACTCATACACCATTGCGGCTGTAGCCATTATGAGTGGCATCATTGGCGTGCTCACTGGCAACAAGATCTTGGCGTGGCTGAAAATCCCCGAAGATGATTATGTCACACGCGGCGTCACGCTGGGGGCAAATTCATCGGCTCTGGCAACAGCTATGCTACTGCGCTCGGATCCAAGAGCCGCAGCTCTGTCAAGTCTATCTATGAGCCTGTTTGGAGCCATTACTGTTCTGTTTACGTCTATCCCAGCCATTGTGAACATTGTACGATCGCTAGTAGGGCTGTAGGGACACAGAATGCGTTCTATATTTCCCTATAACCAGTGGTGTCTTATATACCTGTCCCCCAGATCAGATTGTCATTTTGTCAATGTTCTTGGCTGCCTCGGCCTTGGTGTCTTCTCTCCACCGCGAAAGTGGCTGCCTGTCATTGACAATGTCACCCATGGCCCACGTTATGCGCTTTTTATCAGTTGCCTCATCGACCTCGTTGTCGGGGCAGATGATGTAAAACTTGCCTTCGGCCATCTTCTGGTCTAGGTACTCGACGACCTGCTCAGGGAACCACGCGCCAGGCGGCTTTTCGGCTGATACGCTGGCGCCAGTCTGTTTATCATGCCGCGACACGTTTTGTTAGCCAGGCGGTCTCATTGTCACTATTCTTGCTTGACACTTACCATGCCGGTAAACGTCCACCCTGGCACCAGGAGATGCACGCCCGTTGGCTCGTTCTGGAGATCAAAGCTCAGCTGCTCGGCAATGCTCTTTACAGCAGCCTTGGACGCATTGTATGCCGGGTTTCCGGGTGGATTCGTGATGCCTTGCTTCGAGCCCGTGATGACAATAGCCGTAGGCCGATGACCGGCACTTGCAGCCTTGCGGACTAGCGGCAGGAACGTCTCGATACCACGCACGACGCCAAATACATTTGTATCAAATGTACGGTGGAACGCCTCGCTATCAGCCCAAGGATTCTCGCGGCTGCCAGCTGTAGCCGCGTTTAGAGCCAGTAGCTCTATACCACGATCGGATCCCAACACTGCCTTAGCCGACTCGCCGAGCTGTGCCCACGAGGCTGGCAGAGATACATCACAAGCCACTGTGTGGATGGTACTGGCTGGATACTCGGCGGCAAAGGAGCTTAGCGGCGCAATGTTTTTGTCAGCGAGAACGAGCGACATGCCTTGTGCGGCACAGAACTTGGCAAGGGCAAGGCCGATTCCGGAGGCGGCTCCAGTAATAAGGCCGGTGGAGCCAGCGCGGAAGACGGCAGCGGCAGGCATTATTGCAGGGATGAGAAGGGTTGGGCTGGGTGCGATGGTAAAGAGCAAGGTCCAAGAGAGAGGTGAGTGGCTTTTTTGGGGGGCTTATCACGGGTGATTATGTCGATGTGGCTATTTGGCTGATTGTGATGGCGGATGTCGGCGAGGAGGGGGGAAGGGTAATTGCTTTCTTTTTTGTTGTAACCCTTATAGATGCCTGATAAATGGGGAGCTTTGATCTTGATGCTCTTATCCGGTCTTTCCGTTTTCGTTGAAGCCTAGCCCCACCTTTATTTCAGAGTATCTTGCTATTTGCACGGTGTACTTTCACTGCCACGGTTCGACCAATGATATAACACGAACAAGCCTGGCTTTGATAGCCAATAGGATCAATGATACAGACCCACATGGCGGCTACCGATGTATGCAGCAACTTAACTTACTGGACCTTGTATTGTTGTGCTCCAGTAGACGTTAAATATACTCAAATCAAATCAATTGTGCTTCATTTTGGCTTTCAATCTTACTAAGCGCCTGTAAATTGTGCTGGCCTTTGTATTGGGGAACTTGTTGTGGGTGGAGAGATCCTTGATCTAGCCGTGAGCTGTAAGGGGCGTTTATGCTTGTTAGATTATATGTTGTATCTACGAATAGCAGTTTCATAGCCAGCACGAATCGGCTCTAGACTGCAAGGTCATCTAGGTGAATGCCTTCTATTTGCTTGTTTCCCAAGATGCCCCCCCTCCCTACGTTTTATCAAGTAATTTTTCAGACTTTGGGCATGTAGCGCAGTATGCTGGCTGGCTGGCTGGCTGACTAACTGGTATGGCAATACCTGGCCACCTAACTAGCCTGTAACTTGTTCTGCGCTTGACTAGACCGATTTATGATGGAGTAGAAATTCAAAGATAACGTGAATCAACGAACTAATCAATCATTTGAATGGCACATGTGAGCGAGATGTAATGTGGAATACAGGCTCAGTATAGGCTAGAAAGATTGACCTTCAACCCTCTATCAACTCGCTCGGTCTGCTAGTGTTTTGCAGTTGTAGCTTACTGTGAGATAGCGCTGTTTATCCCTTTTGCCCTTGAGCCGAGTACCTAGATATTGTGGACGGCTGTGTGATGCGAGTGTCTCTAGATATATAAATGTGTCCTTAGAGGTCTTGTTGTTGATACATATTAGCTCTAGTGTGAATTAGAGCTGTTTGGGCCTTTTTAGGAACGAAGGCTTAGACCGTAGTGGGAATGTTGAGTACAATGTCGCTTGTATACTGTCTGTGACCTCCGCGGTTACTTGTCTTGTGGCAAGGGCAGCTTTACATTCATCCTAGATAGGGCTTTGACGGTATACTGGCTGTGGCTCCCTTCATTTCTAGTTTTAAACAGAGATGAAAACACTATTCAATACTACGCATCTATTCTTGCGCTCACATGGCTAAGATATATGACAAACCTTTCGTAGCGCGCTTTAGATACGACTGGTAGAAGAAAGTTATCCTTATGCAGATGGGAAGGCTATGAATTGGATCATCAAGCAAATTAGCATGTGCATAATCTGTATTATAGGCGTTGTAACTTGGCTGAGTCAAGGTAGCTAACTGCTCGGCATTAAATTTTCTGCGCCAGCTTAGTTCCTTTGTATCGACGCTGTGCTCCATGTAGCCCGAACTAGGCCTGCCTCAGGCTTGTCATCACCACCCCTTAGTGACTTGCGTCTCTGTATCGTTGCATCCTGCCACGCTTTTTCAAACGGCGTTTTGCAGCTCCCGAACGTATGCCAAGTCAGCACTTTCATAGACATCTTCTCATTGCGCCCTGAAAAGCTCACGGAATAATCCATGGCACACTCACTGCAGCACTTGACCACATGCTGCGAGAGCCCCTCTGTATCTGTAACTTCAGCTGCTGCATAGACCGTCCTAGAGTCTAGTTCGACATGCTGGCACAGCCCAATGCTTGCTGCCTCTATAGCCACAGCTACTTCTGCGACCCTAAGCCCGGCAACACGAAATGTATATTCGCAGTGCGTCATCAGGGAATTCTGGATTACGGCGACTTGTCGTGAAAGCTGTACGGCTAGCCCCCCGACCATTTGCTCAGAGCGTATATCAAGACTAGGGATGGGAATTCCAGTCATTTCTATTCCCACCTGTACTCCAACAGTCCGCAGAATTGCCTGTCTTGCATCTCGGAAGCTCAGCCCTACCGCTGCACCTAGACCCGCAGGCATCCACGAATAGGCATGTCTGCAGTCCCATCCCAGCTCAAGCGGCGATGCAGGCACACCAACTGGCTGGTCAGGGAATTTGAGGGTGTGCAGTTTGGAACAAGCAAAGCACAACACACTGTTAGGGACGGAAAGTTCAAGGAGCGCTAGAAAGGCAATTTTATCGCCATGCGAAGTGAGATTTCGGCAGCTGTGGGCGAATAGGGAATGGTAGAGAGGCTTGCAGGTCAGGGCGAGACAGAGAGCAGAGACGGAGTTGAGATGGTCGCTAGCGAGGGTTATGATTATGTCAAGCGGGAGGCTTAGAATGGGAAAGGGAGACGACAGCAGTGCAGAAGGCGGCGTTAGATGCATTGTGGATAGGTATTATACGGCTAAAGGGCATAGGAAGGTGGAGAATGGCTATGGTATAATGGTAGCGAGAGAATGCCGTCCGACTCTGCGACTCTTATATAACCTTTGTTGTCGGTAAGAGTCCCCATGCGGCGTCTGGTTGCGCCCCGTGATCTCTGGCTGCTGGACCAGCATGCCTCCCAGCTCCACGGTCGTCTTTAATCACGAGCAATCACGTCAACTTGAGCAAAGTCTAGAAGCCCATCTGCACAACACTCAGGGGCGTAATAGGGCTCAAAGCGTGCATACAGTAATGACCATGGCCGCTCAGCATGAAGCCATTATGTAATAGGTTCCAAGCTAAGGTACATGGCTCTTATAAGAGATTTTACTGGGCTTGCTGGTGTGTATCTTCTTGGGGTTGATTTTAAATTTCGTAGTGGATTTGGAGAAGAAAAGGCCGAGGGATTCGAAGGAACCAATATGTAGAGTAGTTGTCGTACAAAACCTAGGTACTGCAGGACTCTTTACTGGCAGCGTATCGGCCTACTAAGACTAGGGTGCTTGCAGGGCATGAGGCACTATAGCCACCAGCAATGGGGCAGAGTTTT
Organism: Ceratocystis destructans; assembly: GCA_038407095.1. NCBI lineage: Eukaryota > Fungi > Ascomycota > Sordariomycetes > Microascales > Ceratocystidaceae > Ceratocystis > Ceratocystis destructans. Next base: position 52,851 of record JAXASZ010000877.1, read on the forward strand.
ACAGTGGCGATCAGCTAGTACTTGCTAAGCGAAGCGAGGTCTCGTGATACTATTGACAATAGTGAAGGGATTTGGGGAGCTTCAAAGAGGGCGGAAATAAGAGTACATCAACGGGTGAGAATGCGCTATTTACACTGTGACTAAGGGGTGTTGCGGATGAATTTTTGCTTGGCTGCTAGTCCCCCTCATATGCCTATTTGGAAGGCTCGCGACATGATGCACATGCCCGTGACCATGTATGGTATATATAGGCCAAGTTACATGGTGGTACCTAACAGAGAATAGGGATTTTGCGATCTGCAGCCTCACTTGGCAGCGTTATTCTGGAATTCTTGACAAGACTACGCTACCTCTGGCGGACAGCAGTGTTTTGTTGGTAAACTACCCGACGGCTTTTGTCTTGTCTGTGGGCCGCCCGTTATACGATGTTTCTGGAGGGCTTGGGGCTGCAGCTAAGCCTGAGACAAAAGACTGCGCTGCGGCATTGCTTGTGTGGTTGCGAAGGGCCTGCTATTTGAAAGCCAATGGCCGTTAGCTACTTTCAATAAAAAGGGATGCGGGTGATACACGCTAAGGGGCTAGAAAGCTAGCAGGTAGATGTTAAGGGGCTGCCACTAATGCTGCAGCGTTGGGTGAAAAGAATTGATTAGAAGTACATCAACACACTAGAGTCCCGGGTTGGAATTCAAATGGAGGGTGTCCGGAAATCAGTAATCCACTGCAACAGTGACAGCCCCGTAGGCGTAGTTAAGTTAATAGACATTATGCTTACTGGGGAGCCCCGCCATATCGCCACCCATAGCGTCGATAACTAGGAATACCATAAATGGAATAGGCCATCCTCACAAAGGCAGTCCCAACACGACCAATGGCCGTGGAGTAAGGAGAATACGATCTCTAGTCGTTAGCCTTATATTAAGCGTGAAACGAGTGCTGGTCTCTTACCTCTGGCTGTCCTTTCTTTGCTGTGATTACGGAAGGGGCTATGGCTATGCTTTCTGGCGGTTTTATCTCAAGTGGCTTGACTGGTCCCATGAGCAGCATCGCGTGATGACACTAGATTTTGACAGTGTAAGCGCACACACCTGGAACCAAATGAGCTGCCTACTGCTTGCTAACGTGGAATGGGCCTCAGTGCGCGCGATATCTCTTCGAAAAACACATCGTTAATCTATAGTAAAAAGGGGTCTTGGTGCGTTGGCTGATTCTACAAGATTGCTACTTTGCGCAGCGTTATATGCAGTGTAAGAAAGACGTCTCACCACAAACATGCGTGTCAACGCTTATTTAGCGCAAGTTTTTGGATAGCAAAATACCCTGCGCCCTCTCCGTAGGTCCCAACGTACTTCTGCACTTGAGACGCCTGGCTCTTGCAAGTAGCGCGCTCCCCTCCCCTCTCCCAAAGGCCTAACAAGGAGACATCATGCAACAGACTCATCACAGAAACAGGCGACACAGACTCGACCGGCTAGTAAGACCACCGACATAACCCCCAACCTGTTGTATTAATTTTAAAATTAGATTGTAAAAAAAGAAAAAAAAAGAAAGTATGACGTCGCTATAACCGTAGTCCTGGGCCTTTCCATCAGATCTCAGTTCTACATCCTCAAATCTCTGTCACGGTGAACACCTGGTAGGCGCGGTCAGGCTGCACAGTGTTTCCATTCGCCAGCTCCTTGTCGGTGTATGACGGCCACGCAATGTACTTTGCGTTAGTGACGCTGATGATAGTGAATGCAGATTCGAGGCCAAACTGGCCATTCCAGCTCGAGTTGATGGTGAATGGGCCGCAGTGTTCGTCGGTTACATTCGCCTTGGACGCCGACGGCGCGTTGACTGTGTACTTGCATGCAACCGGGTCGTCAATTGACGTGTTGATGCCAAAGGTGTAGGTACACGTAGTGTCATCGACTGAACATGTTCGCTTGACATTTGTAAAGGCCCAGGCTGGGACCGAAGCAGCCTGGGTGCTCAAGGGTGCCGGGGCAGCAAAGGCAACACCCGATAGAGCGGCAATGCTAAAGACAATGCTGGAGAGATGCATGGCGAGAGGTTTATGGGTGACGTGAGCGAGAGTCGAAGGACAAGCTGTTGGGTTATAGATGATAAAAGAGTGAAGAGAACTGGAGTGGTGCTGGCAGGTTTGCTTCTTTGTCGATCGCCATTCTGAGGAGCTGGCTGTTTGCTTTTTATACACACTTAGCATCGTTCTGCTATCCATACACATTATCACACGAATGCCATTCAACTAACTGCTTCAACCTCAAAACGTCGAAGCATTCCATTCTGCGGCATTCTTAACTTCAATATCCGTCACCAGAACTGCGCCGGCTATCTACCTCTCTGTCGGCTGCACCTTGCCCTAGCTGCGTCCCGACAGGCCTAGATTACCATCGAATTCCTCAGCGTCTTTTGGGGCCTTTAGGAGCCGCGGATCGCTGAAGACATTTCCGAAAGCCTAAGGGACAGCGCATTCCACCGCTTTACGGTGTTGGCAGAAAGGGAGAGGAAGGCAGAAAGTTGTTGACAAGGGAGGCTAAAGGGAGACATCCGGTACTTGTCTGGAGCATAGCCAAAGCTGTTGCCGGGATAAGGGTTAATGGGAAAGGCTGAAGAGCCTCCAACGCAGACACGTCGGCCCCGCCATCAGTCTTCAGAGCCACTCACTCAAGAGGCATGGGAGAGGGAAGGTAACCACGATGGCCCTGGTTGACTGCAGTCGATTTGGACTCCTTTGCCTTCACCGAGACGAAAGCAGCCAAGCAATGCCTGGCTATCGACTAGGCAGAGTCAACTTCCGATAAGGCTGACTACAAGCCAGTGTAGACAGACATCAGAGGGTTGTACAGTAAGCCGACTATGATTAGTGGGTCGCTCTGGCGCCCATGCAGCGCCACACATGACATCAGCTACGTGTTTTTTGTGGCACTTTTAAGCTTGTACCTCGCTTCCCAGGACAGCTACAAACTGTGGCAATAGGGGCGGGCAGCATGGGAGCGGGCAGCATAGGGGCGGGCAGCATAGGGGCGGGCAGCATAGACTCTCAAAACACACGTATTACTAGACATAAAGGCCGTTGTAAGAGCTGTTGCAGGCCTGCCGTAGACACAGCATCATGCATGGGACTGTAGACTTGGCGGACTGTTCGATAGGTTCTAGGCTCTGCTCTTTGGGCATTGTATGGTACCCCGACAGAGAGGACAAGCGAAAGAGTGTGAAGCCAAGAGATCAGCTTCACGTCACCGGACACGACTAAAAGCCAAGACGAAACAAGCGGACAGGGCCACAAATATCACTACAGGCTAAGGAGCAAATGGCTTGGCTTGGCCTTCTTGGCCTTGCTTGGCTTTGGCTTGAATGAATGGAGTAAGGCAGTCAGTTGTGTTGGTTGGCCGCCGGGATGCTGTCTGGCTTCAATTGCAACAGGGGCCCGTCAAACTTTTCTTTGTCACATGGCAAGCTGGAAGATGCATCCGAATGCACATGCGCCAGCTTGCTGCAGGAGCTACATCAAGGGCAGCAGCAGCAGCAGCAGCAGCAGCAGTGGTACGATGAGTTTGTGTATACATGATTGTCGATGCTGATTTGGCGTGCGAAAAGAGTACGGGCATGTGTAGTGGCGTGCCCGTCTTCCGGCACAAGTACGTAGGTGTATACATACATTTTATAGTAAGCCTGCTCTGCCTGTGGTCGTCGTCATGCATCCGGCGCTGATGGCATTGTCGTGGACGATGTCGTACTGTGTGTGGCGTGGCATTGTGTGTCGTGTCACTTTATCTCGTCCTTTTGCTCTTCACCGCTTACTGTGAACAAGAAGCAGGGGAGGCGAGAACAGGGGGGGACGAGGCGGGGGAGCGCAGGGAGGAAGGTAGGGAGGAGGGGCAGGTAGGTAGGCAGAGACAGGAAAAGGAGGAAAGGAAAGGACGGAGCGGGGCGGGGAAAGAACAAACAAAGAAAAAAAAAACCCCCCAGACAGGGAAAGAGCGCGTCACAAAGACAATGGAAATGGAACAAGAACTGGAAAGAATGCGTCATGTTCGATCAAATGATGAACTACTACTACAAGCTACAATCACACCTTGTCAACATCAGCAACGAAGCAAAACACCTGATACTGTGCATTTTCCTGGCTTTCTGTTCACCGCGTACTGATTTTGCTACTCTTCATGTACCAGGTATCAATCTGGCTTCCCAAGCTCTTTTCATTCATTTCCAGGTTCTTGCCATCAATCAGCAACAGGCAGGCATGGCAATGGGGTGGGTCCCCATACTGCCGCTGCCTTGGTTCTTTATCTCCTCGGTCTCCACAACAGTTGTTTCTCGTCTCTTTCACGTCTTTGCTTTCCCTGTCTTAGCGGATGGCGATATCATAGCAGAAGACGGGAACCCAATAAAACGAGGGAAACGATGTACGATGGAGGCTGATGAAGACACAAGATAAAAAAAGAAACAACGAGGAAATAGAACGGGAAAATCGGCTAAATCCCCGCGGAAACGATCCAAAGTAGAGCAAGGAAAGAGCCAACTAAAACGGAAGGTCCAATGCACGCGGTCAAGAACAAACAGCAGCACAAGTTGCAGCGGTGACAAAGCAAGTCTGCTGCATCTTTCTTCCATTATATTCCACTAGAAACGGAAAGAATTTCCTCATCCCAAGAGAAACCACCAGGGAAACGGCGCAATGCTAAACGAGCAACCCGGCGCAGCCAACACATAAAGACATAGCTTCACAGAAAAATATGACCCACACAGGTCTCTTAATACACCAGAACGCTCCACTCTGTGCTCTGAGAGTCCCGCTTTGCTTGCGTCGCATGTACTAGCTGTGTATCGCGGGGCACGTGGCCAATTTCTTTTGGGTAGTTGCTTTGGAGCAAGTGAGGCTGTGACGGACTTCCCCTTCTGGGCTTGTTGGAGAGACGTGATGCTGGAATCTGGGAGCCAAGATGAAAGAACAATCGAGTCTTATAGTGACAGGCCATTGCATTATTGCCCTGCTGCTGGACTCGACAGGCTCCTAAGATATAATTCTTCTGTACTATTAATCACTCTTCTTGAACGCTTAGAAAACTTCCGAGAAGCATTGGCATTTTGACCGGCAGAAAAAAATAGTCTCAGTTCCATTGTCGACGGCAAAATTGGCTGCGTTGCCAGGAGAGCAGCGCTGCTGGCTGGTACAGACAGTGCAGGTTGGACGCACTTCAACAAGCATTCTACGCTAACTGGCCAAAAAAGTGACCAGTTTCTCTCAATGCACAGGCGTTCCAGAGGCACTAGGAACACCCATTGCTCTAACCATCCATTATTGCCACTTCAAAGCCCCCAGTTCCCGCTAACCCGTTATCCCAGATAATCTTCTTTGTGCTGCTGTGCTGCTGTGCTGCCGTGCTGCCGTGCTGCTGCGCTTCTGCGCTTCTGCGCTGCTGTGTTGCTGCACCACACCACTGTACCATTGCGCTATGCTGCTGTGAGCCCTGCAGCAGCTGCAAGCCCACAGTAAATTCTACAGCAAGCCAGTTGGTAGCGCTATGAACAGCGTGTGTTCTTGGTGTCTCAAAAGATCCAGAATTGTGGCTGATACATGGTATATCGGTGCATGTAAATACTTCCTATCCGACCTGTGCTGCTTGTACAGCCACAGTTGCTCGGCTCACTCGATCGATTGACGTTCTCACCCGCGCATGCTTTTATGCATCCCCGCCGACGAATGGAGAGAGTTTCGACCTGTCTTGCCGTGTCTTGGTCCAGTGTCTTTGTCTTTCTGTCTTTTTGTCGCTCTCCATTACATCCAGTTTCGAAGGCCAAGACGAGCTGACTGAAATAGGCCAAAAGTAAACATACAGACCTGGGGAGCTTGTCCTCTCGCTCACCCCTGCCGCAGGAAAGGTGGAGTAATGTTGCTTCAGCCTTGATAAGCAAAAACTTAGGACTAGGAACTGGGGGCTAAGGCTCCGTCCATCAATCATCCCGCCGGACTGATTAGTGGTCTACCACTTCTCCCTCTTCCTTTGGCGCGGGGAAGTAGGCTCCAACCAAAGATCTAGTAATTGCACTATCTAGATATGATGCATGTTCCGCTTGCGGGCTACAAGCAGTACAAGCCAATCTATTATAACTGGCAATTCAAAGAGTTATTTCATCGCACACGCCTACAGCTGGCCTCTCTTATTTTAATCTCAGAGGCTATGATATGAATCCCCGTCGCTGCTCAATCTAATCCAACGCAAAGTCAACGAAAAAAAAAAAAAAGAGAAAAAAAAAGCAGAGAAAAGCCAGGGCCTTCGAAAAAGCCGAGCATGGGTCATCCGAACAATAGCGGCGCCGTGAATTCACAGTTGGTTGTCCGCAGCAAGAGATGAATTCAAATAATAAAATAAAATAAATAATCGAAAAAAAAATATCTCCAGCCAAGCCATCCCAAACAGGGAAGTGACTCTATCAACAACGTCAACTTCCTATAAAGAGATAGACGTTGTTCACATGACTTTCCGCTGCGTTTGTAGTTCTTTCCTCTACTCTTTGCTCTTCCTCTGAGTTCTCTCATATTCTGTCCATCCCCTTTCCTTCCCTTTCCGTTCGGTTTGCTTCCCTTTCCAGCACTTGTTCAATTTCTTCTCCCACATTTTTTCTTCTTTCTCGTCCTTTCTTTCTTATTCTCTTGCTTTACCTAAACCGTCTGCGCCAAAGCTAAGCCGTCGTCTTAAGCTTTCTTGCTGCCCTCTTTTCTCGCATTACCAACCCTATTTCGATGGGAAAACCTCACTCGTCCTCTTCCTCCAATGGCCAGTCTCTTGGATCTGTGGAAGGCATAACTGACCTGGACGAGCCTCCTTGTAGTGGCCAACTCCCAGCTGCTCCCAATTCTCATAATACAAACTTAAACCCGACGTCTGCTGACCCTGCCGGTGGTCTTGCCGCCCCAGCTCCCCCGTCTTCGTCACACGTCAAGTCCCAGTCGTCTCTCCTGAACGACAAGCCTCTTAAGGCTTCGGCTCTGCAGTCAATCTCCTCGTTGCCTTCGGCCACTGTTTCCGAGAACAGCGCTACTTTGATTAGCTCTGCTGAATCGGCTTGCTCTGCTGCCTCAACTGCTGGCTCGCCGCCTCATTCGCTGCCAGCCCTCGATGTCTGCAAAGACCTTCAAACTGACCCCGAAAATGGTCTCTCTGCTGCCGAGGCTGCCACGCGCCTCCAGCGCTGGGGGCTGAACCGCATGGAGTTGACAAAGGGAACTTCTAAACTCCAGATTCTGATGCGTCAGATCTCCAACAGCTTGACTGTTGTACTGGTACTGGTCACGATTCTCTCGTTCTCCATCGCCGACTATGTTGAGGCTTCAGTTGTGACTACTGTTATCCTCTTCAATATTATCATTGGGTAAGTTCTTGATAACGTGCTGTGTGTTCTATCTTCTTTCTTTTTTTTTTCTTGCAACTGAGTAGCAGCACTATGTGTTGAGATGAATTTGCATCATCACAATTAAACATCTGAATGCAAAAAAAGAAGAAGAAAAAGAAAAAGAAAAAGAAAAAAAACACATCCCTCAAAACTCACCACCCACTTACAACTTGTCCCTTCCTTGCTCACTGGTTCTGCCTAACCCTATCCAACCCTCGCCTCATGTCATACTAACAATCCGTCCCTTCCTTCCTTTCAGATACTGGCAAGACTCTCGTGCCGAGAGCCAAATGCTTGCTCTCCAGAATCTTGCCTCTTCCACTAGCACCGCCGTTCGCAGCGGACAACCCGTAGAAATCAAGTCCGACACTCTGGTCATTGGTGACATTGTCCGTATTAGTGTCGGTGACAAGGTGCCTGCTGATATCCGTCTGGTCGATGGTATTAATCTGAGTGCCGACGAGGCTATCCTTACTGGCGAGTCTCTTCCTATTAGCAAGCATGCTGACCGTATCCTCCCCGGCCATGATATCCCCCTTGGTGACCGCATTAACCTGGTCTACTCCGGCACCGTCATCACTCGTGGCCGAGCTACTGGTGTCGTCGTGAGCACCGGTATGCAGACTGAGGTCGGTAAAATTGCCGCTATGCTTCGCACTCGTAAGACTGTTGATAAGACAGCGCCCTTTTCGGAGCGCTTCGTTCGTAGCTTCAAGACCAAGGGCCGCAGCATCCTCGGCCTGGATGGAACCCCGCTGCAGAACAAGCTCAGCAAGTTTGCTTTGCTGCTGTTTGGCTTGGCAATTTCTCTTGTCATCATTGTCTTTGCCGTCAACAAGTTTGACATTAATGGCGAGGTTCTGATCTATGGCATTTGCGTCGGTGTCGCTGTCATTCCCGAGTCGCTGATTGCTGTGCTCACTCTGACCTTTACTGTTGCTGCCCGAAGCATGAGCAGTGGCAATGTCATTGTCCGTAATAAGGCATCTCTTGAGGCTGTTGGTGGTGTCACCAACATCTGCTCTGACAAGACCGGAACTTTAACCCAAGGCCGCATGGTTACTCGCAAAGTCTGGCTGGCTGGAAATGCCAGCGCGACCGTTGCTGATGTCAACGACCCCTTCGATCCCACTAGCGGTACTGTTAACTGGACCGACTCAGTTGGCAACACTGTCACCTCCACTCCCGGACAAAGCGAAAAGCGTCTAAGCTTGAGCCACAGCCAAGATTTTGTCAAGTTTAGCCAAGCTATTTCTCTATGCAACAATGCTACCGTCAATGTAAACAAGAATGGCGATGAGTCTAGCTCTGCTGCTAATACTGCCGGGAAGCCTGAGTGGACCGCTACTGGAGAGCCTACCGAAATTGCCCTGCAAGTCTTTGCCATGCGCTTTGGCCGCAGCAAGGCCGAGGTTCTGGCCAACCACAACATTTCTCTGGCCAAGGAATATCCCTTCGATTCAACTGTAAAGCGCATGAGCGTTGTCTACTCCTCGCCCAACACCGGCTCGACCATCTACGCTAAGGGCGCCCTCGAAGCTCTTCTGCCGCTAATTACTAGCTCTGATGCCGAAAAGAGTGTTATTTCTGCCCAGGCTGACAAGCTTGCTTCCGAGGGTCTGCGCGTTCTCTGTGTCGCCAGCCGTAACATCAACCCTGGCGAAGATCTGGAAAACCGTGCTGGCGTTGAGGCCAACATGGAATTCCTTGGTCTTGCTGGCTTATATGATCCTCCCCGTCCTGAAACCCGCGGTGCTGTTGAGCAATGTCTTCGCGCCGGTATCCAGGTCCACATGGTAACTGGCGATCACGTTAAGACGGCTACTTCGATCGCTTATGAAGTCGGCATTCTGCCAAAGACTCTGCCTCCATCTGAGATTGGCACCAAGGTTATGGCTGCCTCTGCTTTTGACGGCATGACGGATGATGAGGTTGATGCCCTTCATGCTCTGCCGCTTGTTATTGGTCGCTGCACTCCTCAAACCAAGGTGCGCATGTTGCAGGCAATGCACAGACGCAACGCTTTCTGTATCATGACTGGTGATGGTGTCAATGACTCTCCTGCCCTCAAGCAGTCAGATGTTGGTATTGCTATGGGTATGCGTGGTAGCGATGTTGCTAAGGAGGCGGCCGATATGGTCTTGACAGACGACAACTTTGCGTCAATCGTGACTGCCATTCGAGAGGGTCGCAGACTGTTTGACAATATCCAAAAGTTCCTGCTTCACCTTCTAATCTCCAACATTGCCCAGGTTATTCTTCTTCTGTTTGGTCTAGCTTTCAAGGACCATGATGATACCTCTATTTTCCCCCTCTCCCCTCTGGAAATTCTGTGGGCCAATCTGATCACCTCATCCTTCCTGGCTGTTGGTCTGGGTATGGAAGCCGCGCAACAGGATATTTTGCTGCGCCCCCCGCAGGATCTTAAAGTTGGCGTGTTCACCAAGGATCTCATCCGTGACAAGTTTATCTACGGTACATTCATGGGTGGCCTGTGTCTTGTAGCTTTCTCGTCAGTAGCTTACAGCTCGGGCAGCGATCTAGGCGCTGACTGCAATGAGAACTACAACTCGTCGTGTGATGTTGTCTACCGTGCTCGCAGCACTACTTATGCAACACTTTCGTTCTTGCTACTGATTACTGCATGGGAGGTCAAGCACTTTACACGATCGCTATTTAACATGGACCCGACACAGTGGACTGGCCCAACGGCAGTGTTCAAGACGGTGCGCAAGAACCGCATGCTGTTTTGGGCCGTTGTGGCTGGTTTCATTGCTACTTTCCCTGTCATTTATATTCCCAAGTTCAACGAAAAAGTGTTTAAGCACCATTCGATTACCTGGGAGTGGGGCATTGTTGTTGGCTGTGTAGTGATCTATGTCGGCCTGATTGAGGCGTGGAAAGCGGTTAAACGCCGGTTTAAGCTGGGCGAACCTGCTACCATGCCGCTCACGGAGAAGGCGTAAAATGGTCTCTAGAAGAAGAGATAGGGTCAATCCAGCTAATAATTCACCTTATGGGATGAAAAGAATGCGGGTAAGATGGGGGAGACCAGTTGTGGTGATGGGCGCCTCAAGGCTTTTGGCTGGATTAGCAGAAAACACTCTAGGGTCTTGCGCTGCTTTGACAGTGATCACAAACTCTTTATTTATTTAGGTTTTTTTTTTTTTTTTTATACTTTTTTTTTCTTCGATAATTAGTTGCGCAAAATCTGCCCATCTCTTTTTTTTTTTTCTTTTTCTTTTTCTTTTTCTTTTTTTCACTCAAATTGTTACTATCCAATCCAATCCATACGTTACGCTGGGATTTATGGTTTTGTTGTTAGTTTTGTTGGCAGCTTTCGCTGTGAGGGGAAGGAGAAACGAAACAAGCTCACACATGCTCATATTCTAAGCTCGATTTTTATTGTAGTATATGTTATTATATATAAAGCTTACGTTTTGAAGAAGCTTGAGTTGTCCACGTTGAAAATCAAGAGCCCAAGGGGCTATTATTCACTGCAGCTTCACGCGCCGCTCTCACCTGTCTCTCGACTTCTATCTTCAGGTCATCCATCCAGCTCTCAAAGCTACCGACCAAGTCTTTTGCCAAAGTTGCCTTCATTATATGGGCTGCAACACCACCAAACGTCTCCCACAAGGTATACTCCGTTACCACACCGTCGCCACTGCCATCGCTGAGCTCAATGAACTCCTGCACACGCTCAGTCCAGGACACAACCCCCGGCACACTACATGGTGCCCAGACGATGCGCCAACCAGACCTGCCCTGGACATCGTGAAATCGCACGGCTGCACGTATCGAGATCTTGATGGTCGCCGGCACCCATCCTGGCCGCAAAACGGTGGCTAGCCGGATGACAGAGCCAGGACGTGCGCTGCGTGCGAAGATGGGCTGCAGCGCCGGGTCGGCTTCAGGGTCGGGTGGTGGCGAGGAGACCAGCGATGCGCATGGTGTAAGGCGGCTCCAGCTGGCGTAGGCAGTAGGGTCGAGGGCGGTGGCGACACAGCTTAACGCAGGTGCTTGGATGGTGGTGGAAGCTGATAGAGTGAAGACTCCACCAGTGGGGTGCGAGGGCGTTGGGATGGGTGGGCTCTGTAGACGGGCAGGCTGGTTGGGAGGGATGCCGTGAAAGGCAGGACCGGAGGGCATGGTGGATGAATGAATGTGAGCTTGCTTGATGAGTTGTCAAAGAAAGTAGGCGGATCTCGGGGATGAGGGCGAGAGGGCGAGAGGGCGAGAGAGTAGGAACAATGCCTTCAAAATTGAGTCATAGTCTTTCGGCTCTAGCTCAGCACACCTCCCCGTCTAACGAGGCATACTGGCGTCAACAACAAAGCCGAGGGAAAAATGCCTTGCTAACAAGTTAAGCGTTGTCTATCATCGCACGGACCCGAGAGAGGCAGGAGGCGTTGAGCGTCTAGGGTTTGGGCTGCCATACGAAAAATAAAGGAATAAGGGTTTAGTAGCCCACTGTTATCGATAAGCGACTTACATCAGAACAAAGAAGCTTCGGCTCTGGCTGATGGGGAGGGGGGGGGGGGGGGGGAAAAAAAAGGGGGGAGGCCGGGGGAAAAAGAAAAGGGGGGGGGGGGGCTGCGGGGTTTTTTTTTTTTAATCTAATTCTTAACC
>JAXASZ010000463.1:0-64468 GCA_038407095.1 Ceratocystis destructans
TTTTTTGTTTTTTTTTTTTTTTTTTTTTTCTCATTTTTTTTTTTTTTTTTTTTGTTTTTTTTTTTTTTTTTTTTTTTTTTTTTTTTTTTTTTTTTTTTTTTTTTTTTCTTTTTTTTTTCTTTTTTTTTTCTTTTTTTTCTCTTTTTTTTCTCTTTTCTTTTCTTTTTCTTTTCTTTTTTCCCCTTGTTTTCCCTTGTTTTCCTTTTTTCTCTTCCTCTTCACGCTCCATCTTTCTTAATACCCCCTTGTTTTATTGTTCTTTATTTATAGTTCTATGAACTTTGCTGTCTCCGTCTCTCCCGTTTAGTACGTGTCTCTCGAGGCTTGTTCTTCCCCATCCTTCTCCCCATCGTCCCGCTTGATCCAAATATGTCCCGCTCCGGCCTGCTCGGGGCCCCATCCTCCTCCTGTTCCCCTTCTCCCTTCCTGCACTACCTTTCTCTTGGCCTTGCCGCAGCAAATTTTGAAACAGGCAGGAAAAAACCAAAAAAGTAAGACAGAGATTTCTGTTCTACTAGGTACCATCGTGATCTGATTGGACGGAGGGGCGTTTCCTCCGCACACATAGCTAGATATAGTTGCTTCTTTTGCTTCCTATTGCTGGTTGGTGTTCCTGGGTTCCCTGGATTACTGGGTCGCGGGATTCGTTGTAACCTCGCTGTAACTTGTATACTGTACTCTGTACAACTGGCACCTAACCTGTATTGTACTGGACTACTAAAGCACTGCACCTACACTCGTTTCACTCACTACACTACAGATTCGGGACCGGATAGAGACGTCATGGCCTTCCACAAGCACAAGACTAAAACTAGGCCATTCAACTACACAGTACCGTCCACTTTGCATCCGGAGCCGCGAATCCTTGTTTTACCCTCCACCCCCGTTCTCGACTGCTCTGTCCCGCCCTCATCCCCCTGGGTCCTGTCTCCTACCATCCCTCATCACCTATAATCCTGTCTCTGCTCCCTGCATCACATCATTTCCGCCTCGCTCTCACCCCCATCCCCATCCTATTTTCTCGCCCCCTCGCCTCCAAACACACGGCATAAGCAAGCAAACAAGAAAACCGTAGTACCAGGCCACAAGCCAACAGCCATGCTCTAGGGCTAACGGGGCTCTTGAGATAGCCCCTCCGTCCCCCCCCCCTCACTCCCCCGTGCATTTTTTTGCTTGAAATTGTGACATTATCTGATGGGTGGATCTACAGAGCCAGAGAGTGGCTTGTGTGCCATGGCCCCTGCCTGTCAGCTTGCGCTATTGCATGTATATTTGTCGAGTATGGCTTGCTTGCCGGCCCCCAATATCCAGGGTCTATAAGACGATTCTCTGCCTTTGTTTGCTATCATCGTTCTCTTTCTCTCTGTTTTTCCCATGGTACCTATGCTGGTGCAGATTTACTATCGATCGAGTGTGTCTATAATATAGATAAACGGATTGCTAGGTTATACGACACACACTATTCTCCTCTGATTTTGTCCACATATTATGCGTAGCTCATTCTTTTTTCTCCCGCCTCTTACCAATGCACCGAGCCGGCTGTTGAAACAAAGCTAACCAAAGAACGAACCGGCCTTTTCCGGTAAAAGTGTCTAGAATGTCTATCTGTCTTCCTTGGTCTTTCTACTCCTCTCTGGAACCCACCTGGATCCAACTCAGCACTAAGCCGTTAATCTCCTCCTGCATAGGCGTGGAAGATCAACAAGAGCGACGTGCAACCTCATCGTTTTAGCCTCTCATGTTGCTATTCTTTCTAGTCGTCGGACAAAGCCCACACTAGGAACATCTATATCTACATCTGCATGGTGTCAGCTAGCATCTACGCCAATCAATGCTCGCCCCTCATTCGACTCCACCCAACGTCCTACATACTACCAATCACGCCAGCAAAACCTCAAACACGTTAACGCTCACCAAGTTTGCAACTCCTTTTTTCCTCCATTTCTGTTACTCACATTATCTACCCAACAGTCTAGAACATGTCATCCAAGTAAGCATCATTTATTCATTGTTGCATTTCTCTCTCCCAGTCGACTTGTCCGAAAAGAAAACAGTGATCCTACCCGAAACCAACCCCCCCCCCCCCCCATCCGCTCTTCCTCTCACTTTACTGCCTGCGAGACAAATAGAAGCACTCCTCTTCACCCCAACCCATATACATCACCGCAAAGTAGCTGCATTCACACAGTTATGCCCCATTCTCCGTTAGCATGTCTAGGCACAGGCAGGCTTAAACACATCTAAATAGCTAGCCCCATGTATATGATGAATACACCGCCTATCTAGACGAATCAACCAAACTTTCTCACCAAGCCTCTACCTACCAAGAAATATATAGCCTCCTATTCACTCATTTGTGACGGTTCAACCTACTTTATTTGTCCTTGAGAACCGAGATGGCTTGACAGCAACATCAATATTTTCTTCCGCAAAACTGCAACTCAAGCAATAGAATTGAAATAGACTCTAGACTCTCCACCGTGGTATTGTGAATCGGCCGAGTGCTTTGGCTCTTTTGCGGGGTGTCAGGGCACAAAGGTATCTCCCCCCCCCTCCCCTCTCCCCTCCCCCCCGGCACCTCATATACACACCAATGGCGGGCAACAAGAGCTAAGTTTGGCCCTCAGGACATTGGGTCCGTTTTTCAACCCTTGCCGCACAGTAGAGCCGCTACACATGCTTACTTGCTGGACCTATTGTGTCAATTTGCCTATATATCTGGACTAGGCTAGACTGACAGGTGTAGACCGCCCCTGTTCCCCCTCTTAGGAGTGGTTGTTACCGTGGACAAGAGAAACACCTTTTAGGTTAGAGCGTCAAGAAAACACTTGAGACAAGTGTATTCGAGTGTCTACCCGAAGATGAACAGGCTTGTAATCACATGTCTAAATATCACTGAATGTGCCATGCTGACAGGCTTTCACTTGGTCTCTTCAGTGTTCGGAGTTGCATTCTCCGTTCTTGTAGGGGGGGTAGGAGTTTGTTGCTGCCCAGATGACCCTTGTGATTGGCCGTGTGGTGGCACTTGGCCCTGCTGTTGCATATGTTGTTGCTGCGAGTTGTGGTGGTTGTTGTGGCTTTGGTAGTTCTTGTATCCGTTATGGCTTGTGCTTCGGTGTGTCATGTGATGTCCACCGGGCCCAAATTGGTGCATCTGTTGCGGGCTAGAGCTGTAATGTTGGCCACCAGGGCCGTTGAAACCATTACGAACATTGCCCACTGAAAAAAATCAATAGTGCTGTTAGCAACGTGTATTCCGTGTTGCTATAGGCCACTAGCCATTTTTCTTAACCTTCTCTGATTCTATTGTACTTACGTTGTCCACCTCCCTGTTGCCCTGGAACAAAAACAGGCGAGTTGTACTGCATACCTGGGCTCATGCCATAACCGGGCTGGCCTTGTTGTGACCCTTGATGCGCCATCATCGGAGCAGAAGGGCGTCCCGGACTAGAGAAGCCGTTGGCTGCATTGACAGGAGGCGCGCCCTGAGGAATAAATGGCGGATGCCCGGGGTACATTCCAGGTGCATGAGGTCCTCCAATAAAGGGGGGCCCCATCGGCCCACTCATGTGTCCTTGCTGAGGCATGAACTGGTTGTTGGGGAATGGGCGGTACTGGTTCATCTGAGGTCCCGGTGGCCCATACGGTGGCACCACAGGCTGGGTGTACGCCATCTGGGCTGGCGAGTTCACCTGAAATGGTTGCATGTTTGACAAACGAGGAGAGGCAAACGATTGCTGTGATTGGGAGTGCATCATTCGATCGTCGCCAGCATAGACTACATGGTTTGGTAGACCCTGATGGGACTGCATCTGCATGGATGGGATATGGGGAGACTGACGAGGAACTATTCCAGGAGGCCCGGGGGGGATGTGCATATGGCCCTGACTATGAGGACCCTGTGGTATGAGATGCGAAGGTATAGGAGTCGTAACACCAAGAGGCACAAAGGGCATTTTTTCAAAACGTGTCTTGATAGTCATCTTCATCGTTGAATCTTCTTTTTCATCATCTTTAAGTTGGCGCCATGTAGGGACAGTATCGAAAGCAGGGACCAGACCCAAATTAAAGTCCCAGCTGCGGCCTCTAGGCGCCTGCACAGACTTAATGTGGGCAAGAACATCGCATTTCTTAGGATCAACTGCCTTGGTCTTGCGCCTGACTAGAGTAGGAGCAGGAGCTGACACAGGAACGGGGATGGGACCAGTGGCATGACTAGTAGTAGACGGAGGCACGGCGTCGGGAATCGTAGTTGACGCAGGCTTTGGACTGGCAGTTGTGGCGGGCGTTGTCTTAGCGGATGCAGCTCCGGTGGGGTTAAAGGCGGGTGCAAAGACGTTCATCTTCAAGGTTGAAAGACCATTTCCGCTCATACGGCGGTTAAATGATGAATCAGACGGGCCTGTAGGGGGAACAGATGTCGTGTGATGAGGCTGAGCAGCCTTGGGCTGATCACGAGGACGGTGGATTTGGGAGCTGGGACGAGCTGAAGGTGCAATATGTTGATGGGCAGAACGATCCCCACGGTAGTTATTGTGATATTGCTGTTGTTGTTGTTGCTGTTGGGGTTGGGTTTGGGGTTGAAAGTTGCGCGATCCACTGCTTCCATAACGATTCAAAGATCCTGATTGGTTGGCTGCTGCAGGTCCTTGGGGTTTAGAGCTAACCGACTTTTGGTCCCCATTTTGGGCGGCATTATGAACCTCAACGCCAGCAGTAGCGCCTGGGCCAGTGCCAGAACTCGACCCAGAAGTAGCAGCAGCAGTAGTAGTAGTAGCAGCAGCAGCAGCAGCAGTAGTAGTAGTAGTAGCCGCAGTAGTAGCTTGGGGCTGAGAGGTGACGGCATCTTTGGTGCCAGAGATGGCAGTTGAATCCTTAGTCGAGTTCTTGACATCATCATTCTCAGCTGGAGGCTTGGTCTTTGCATCATGTGCATTTTGTTTAGCCTTCTTTGCGATTTGTTGCTGTTTAGCAGGGTCCTTGGCAATAATTCCGATCAGGTCGTTAGGAATGGGAGTAGTTAGTTTAAAACTCGTCGCGAATTTGCGGAGCTCAAATAAGCGATCTTCTTTGTCTTGACGAAGCTTTGTAGAGCGAACCTTTTCAGCATTGGATCGTTCTTTGGAAGCAAATTGCTTAAAATGGGATAGAACGGCACGTTCAACATTGACGGTAGCACTTTGCGCTGGTTTCACAGCGGCACGTGCTGTTGAAGGGGTAGGTACAGGCTTGGCCATTGCCGTACTCTTCGGGGCAGCTGGAGTTGAAGGGGTGGGTGCAGGTTTGGCCATTGCCGTACTTTTCGGGGCAGCGGGAGTCGAAGGGGCTTCAGGCCTGGAGGTGTCGGTGGGCTTGGGACTTGAGGTTTTGGGGTCTACAAGTCTCGGCACAGCAGGTTGCGGTTGTAGTTGGGCTTTGGAGTCGTTGGGCTTGGGCGCATCTAGCTTTGGGGTATCCACCTTGGCGGGGGTGTGTGAGGCTCGAGATGAAGAAGTAGTAGAATTAGTACGGCCATCGTCACCCTTGGTCGGGCGTTTTGAGCCAGAACCGTTGGCCACACGAAGCTGAGAAGAGATAATAGCAGGATCAAAGGGAGCTCCCGAGACAGTAGCTTGGGCCGAAGGGGCACGTTTGGCTGGCGGGGTGTACTTGGCAGTAGAGGTGGCCGTCGCAGAATTCAAAGGGACAAAGTCTTGTGTACGGCGAACACCACTGTATCTAAACGGGCGAATATGTTAGATAAATACCGACAGAGCGACGAAGTATAAAAGTAAAGGGTCGAAATGTAGAAGTACGGAATTAGCTTACTTGTCTTCTTCATCGCCACCCTTATCGGCACCAATAAAGTCCATGATACGCTCCTCAGCCTGGTGGTTGGTGACGGGGGCACTCCGCTCTATTTCGCGAGCCTTGATGTCGGCTGAAGCTAGGCGCTCCTTGTATTGGGGATGACTACGATCGATGGAAGTTGTGTACATATTTTCATCGTAGTCAGTCTTGAGGCCAAAGAGCTTTTCGTTCACAGCGAACTGATCCCAAGAGCGACCATTGTTATTGGTGTTATTGGATGTAGACTCGAGGCTGCCTTCCAAGCTGGCATCGCCCTCGGGCTTCCAGCGCTGAAGGGTGCGTTCGTGAAGGCCACGGTTATTGGAGATGGCGGTGTCTGTCCGGAAGGACATACGGTTATTACCTGCATTAGAATGCCAAGTTAGTTGAATCCAGTGGCTATCCCGATGAGGAAAGGTCTAGGAAAAGCGAAGGCAGGGCAATCATAGCATGTCTAGTCGGCTGGTTCATGACGTGGGATTAGGCTCGTCGTGTGGACGTTGCTTTTGAAAAGGGGAAATGCAGAGAACTCCCTCAAGACGGTGAGGTGAGGGAGAGGTCTAAAAGAGGGAAGGGAAAATAAACAAAATGGCATTCATTCTGGGTGACATGGAGATGGTTGATACTCACCGTTTGGCACCCGGGGACGAGAGAAATCCGAGTCCTTTTTAGGGGCGGGCATCATGATAGGTGGCGATGGTGAGGACTGCAGAAAAGAATAGAGAGGAATTGGCGTGAACCAGGCGTGAACCAGGCGTGAACCAAGAAGTCTAGGAGATGACAGAAGCTAGACTAGGCCAAGGGGAGGCCAAGAAAGGGCGAAGAAGAAAAAAAGAGCTCAGAGCAAGCAAGCAATGCAAGCAATGGGCGAGTTTGGGGGAGGAGAAGGGGGAGAGAAGGGCACAGTAGTAATACAACGACGACGACGACAAGTAGGTAGAGCAAACCAATGCACTACAAATAACAGCACAGCACAGGGGGGAGGGGCCAAAGAGCCACAGGGCTGAGTGCCAGGCAAGGTAGGCTAGCAAGTGGAGACAAGCAAAGGACGGGCAGCCAGAACTGACGACTTGGCTATTCAGTGGAATTGGAGGATTTTTTTTTGCTAGCTTTTGGGGCCAAACAGAGACACAGAGAGAGACACAAAACGGGGCGCTGTTGGCTCTGATTTCCGAATAGAATCAAGTCTAACAGGGGGAGAAAGAAGAAGCAAAGCTCGAGAGCAAAAATTGGATCAGAAGAGGAAAGTCAAACAGCCGCAATAAACTGTTTTTTTTAATCTGATACCGTGGTGATTATGTGTGTCTCTTTCACACAAACAAACACGGAAAAGCGGGAAAGACGAAGAGGAAGAAATTTGGGGGAAAAGAAGAAAGGAAAGGAAAAGAAGAGAAAAGCTAGGCTAGCCTAAGAGCCAAGGATTGCCGCCCTGTTCAAGTGATGGATTATCTTGGAAGGCAGGTACAAACAAAAGAGAAACAGAAAAAAGATAGACGGAAGGAACAAATGGAAGAAAAGGGTTTGGCTCAGTTTATTTCGCAAGGCAATTACCGTTGACAACAACAAAGGAGAAGGCGAAAAGGCCAGGCTGGGAACAAGTACCTGTTGGGTTCCTATGAAATAGGGAATGGGGGGAAAGGAAGAAAAGAAGGAGATGGAAGAAGAGAGAAGCGAAGAGGTAGAGCAACAGGAAGGAGAGAAGGGAACAAGAGCAACAGGAAGGAGAGAAGGGAACAAGAGCAACAGGAAGGAGAGAAGGGAACAAGAGCAACAGGAAGGAGAGAAGGGAACAAGAGCAACAACAGTAGTAGAAACATCTACATAATAGCAAGAGCCTGCCCTACGTATGTATGTTTTGTGCGGTACTTGTAGACTGGGTATTCTCACTATGGGCGTCTGCCACAAAATGTACATTTCATCGGGGTCCTCGTTTGCTCTGACCCCGGAGTTGGAGACAAAGATATCCAGACCATCACTCCCTCGTAGTCTTTCTTTTCTTTTACAACATTTGCACAGCAGGCTAGAAAATGAGGCATCGACTGCCAGTTAGTTTACTGTTTTGATAGTTGCTGTCTAGCTTGTCACTAGCTTGTCAGGGAGAGAGAAGTTCTTACCTAGCAGGCGGTCACCAGTTTTTTGCCACCACAAAGCTGTGACATGACGACAAATGGCGTTCCCAGATGAAAAGGCAAGGGGAAAGGTGGTAGCTGGGTAGCGACACATTGTTGCGCTGTCTATAAAAGTGTTGCTCCCCTGGCTATACAAAGACAGCCTCCCGTTTAAGGCACAGTCCCAAATACTTCCTTCACGTACTCTCTGTCCAAGCTTGTTGAAGCCTGTTAAAAGCTTCTGTTCGACTGGTAAATGACTTGTCACGCGCACAGCATCACATGACAGGCCAGCTAGCTAACTACATAATAATGTACCGCTATACCGACACGACGCTGAATATGCTAAGCGTATCACGTATATACACATACAACGCTATGCTCGCCAAGAAAACAGCAGCTTTTCTCATGTGCAGTTAACACACTATATGCCTTAACTTGACACAGCACCAGGCGCCCGTGTGCAGGGATTTAGAGTGGCCTGTCACGCAGCGACAGGACTAGCCGAAAAAGGGAGCAAGGCTGCAAGAATTATCACCTATATTCTGACACAGTGCGAATACCGCACAGCACAGCACATACACGCACCAGAAGCACGTAGTGGGAAAGTTCTTGCACAATTCAAATCATCAGGCTTTTCATTCTCTCGCCGGCACACGCACACCATCGGTTCTGTTGCTTTATCCTCGTGCTGTACTTTGAGTGATGCACCATGCCGTTGGCTGTGGGATCAAGCAAACGGAGAACACCAAGTATGGAAAAAGAAGCAATTGATTGCATGTTGTTAACGATGTCTACTGGTATATTCACAAAGGCTTTGATCTCTCCCAATTAAGAAAAGAACGGGATGATAGTACACTGATTTTAGGAAAAGGAAAGGGGGCAGAAGAAAGCGTCCGCAAAACCCAAAGACAGTAGAGGCTTTGGAGCGGCCGGAAGCAGAACGAAAAGAGAGCGCAGCAGAGGGCAAGGAGAGGGAAAGGAAGGGTTTATTATCCAGTAAATCAGATTTTCAATTATACAAGCAGACCAATCTCCTCGGCGTAGGGGAGGGCATGCAGGTCACCAACGGTGGCAACAGTCGCCTTCTTCTCGAGCAGGGCCTTGACAGTCTGTAGGAAGGAAGGATTTGGTTAGTTAAGTTTGGAGTCACATAATGAAGAATAAACAAAAAAGAATTTACCTTGGCAAGCTTGTCGGCCTTGACGGCCTCGACGGCCTTGACCTGGGCAGCAACGGAGGGAGCGTTAAAAAGTAGGCCAGAGGCCGCGGTGAGAATAGAGCCAGATGAGGTCTGGGTAGCATCCAGGGCAGCAAACTTGGCCTGAGCTACGGCCTTGGCCAGGTCCTCAGCTTTAATGGCACCACCAGCAATGGTCTTGAGAGCCTTGACAGTTTCAATAGCGCCCTTGGAGACAGCGGTAGAAGAACCACTTAGAGTGATGGTCAGCAGGCCAGCGTCGGTGAATCCGGAGTTAGCAGTCGAGATTGACAGGCCGGGGATCTTGGCAGCGATCTTGCCCAGGGCAGAAAAGCCGGTAGACCACTTGATGTTGGACTGGCCACCTAGAAGAGAAGCGAGAACTTGGTACTCGGCGGCAGAGGTGGTAGGGAAGGCAATGACAATGGAGTTGCCATGTGAGTGGCTAAGGCGCTGCTCGCCGCCAAAGTACTTAGTGGAGGCGGTGTTGATAGATAGAGCATTAGAGCCAGCAGCGGCGGGAATGCCCTTAAAGAAGACCTCAGCCCACTTGTTGACAATGGGCTGAGCAGCGCCATCGGCAACAAAGGCAATGTTAGACTTGTTGTAGACAGCCTCGGCATAGGCGGCCACGGTGTTCTCGCTCAGGTAAGACTTGGTCGAAGCAGCGGTGGGATAGATGGCAGAGCCCAGGCCGGTGTGGAAAGCAACAGAGTAGGCAGTATCGACAGCAGCAGCTGAGGCACTAGGAGCTAGGGCACCCTGCTTCTGGCGGATGACGCTTTCGACCTCCTCGTGAAACTCATGGGCTGTGAGAGAGAGATGGTGAGATTAGCATTGTACAATGAAGAAAGAAAAAAGCAATTACGGCCATTGGAGCCCTTAATATCTCTAGGCCAGCTGCTAAGAGCTAGTCCTATTAGTCTGAGAGGGGCATTGGCGTTGCTTGAGGGGAATAAGGATACAGGACATGATTTCATAGGTCCGGTCGTCTCGGCTTTCTTTTCTAATATTTGCGGAACATGCCCAAGAAACCCGTAGACCGTAGACCATAGGGGACTAGCCAACATGAGGGCCGATAAAGGGTGTCGGTATAGCACGTACTGGTGTACTTGGTCTGAGAAATGACCTCGGCTAGTAGCTCGGTAAAGTAGGGTAGGTCTTCACGGAGGAAGCTGGCCTCGAGAACCAGGGCTTCACGGGTGTGGTACGACTTCAATTGACCACCTAGCAACTCGGTCTCGCGAGCAATGCGCAGGGCAGATCTCTTGGTAGTGCTCTAGAGTAGTGATCAAAGAGAACAAGAGATAACACAATTAGCTTACTATTCCAAGAGACAGCCCGGCATGGCGGGCTGCGACACGCAAGAGACGACAAAACAGAGGGGCAATAATGGGAAAATTGTGTATGTGTGCATAGTCAGAGCCGGAGTAGCTTTTTTAGTGATTCAAAAAAAAAAAGAAAAAAGAAAAGCAAGCCACTGACATCACAAGGCAAAAGAGATAAACGCATTCAAATACAAACCTTGAAGGCAAACTCCTCCAGGCCGACAGTCAGACCTGGCAGGGGCTGGTACCGGGTGCCAGCCTTAGCCACAACAGCAATCTTGGAGGTAGGACCTCGGACGTCCCGCGAGGCAATCTTGATGCCCTCGGCAGTATAGTTCTCATAAGAGCCAGCGGTGGAAATCGCCCGGCGCTGGACGGCCTGGTTGGCAATGCGCGACGACTGGCGAGCCAGCCGGGAAGCGGATATCGGCGAGATCATGATGTATGTGATTCGAGGGAGGAGACGAAGGACTGTAAATAAGGAAGGAGACAGGAAGGACGTGCTTTTGTATATGAGTGTTGCGGCAGTCGGCGGTGCACGGCAGACTTGAGACGGCTCAATTGGAGAGTTCCCTCGAAGTGGACAAAAAAGAAAGCTGATCTTAAAAGATTGATAGTGTTCAGTGAGCGACGAGACAAATTAGCATGGGTTCCGTATGATTTTCGGCAGCCAACCCTTCCAAAGCTTTATATGGTCACGTGACTGCCCTGCGCCAGTCCAGTAACCTTTGAGCCAATACCAATCAAATTTTCTAGTAAGGCCCACCCAAAGAAAGACTTACTGGCAGGTGGTATAGCTCTACAATGTGTTTTTTTTTCTCTGCACCTGCTGCCATCTGGCAGCCTAAGTACGGTGGGGCAGCTCTTTTTTGGAGACCCTTTTTTTTTTCTTGCATCTTGGAGAGAATGGCCTTTAACACTTCAGAAAAATATAGTTAAAGTGTATAACAGAAGACGCACACGAGATTTACTTACAGATTGCACAAGTGATTTTATTTCTCCCTCTTTGCTAGTTACACTCTATTCAGCTTTCAATTCCTGCTTCGCTACAGCCACCCTTTCGCAGTTGTTCAATGAAATCTAGATAGTAGTGACTTGGCTCTAGAGATAGTGAGAGCGTCTCTAGAGGCAATCAATCGTTTCATCCACTCCCACTCTGTTGACCTACTTTTGTTCGCACAATATTTTCTGCCTGCTTCTTTCCCTTCCCTCGCCCTTCTTTTCCTTATTTTCTAGCTGGACATTCATATCCAATAATATACACGCGCCCGTCATGGTTATGGTAGGCCTCTCCCCTGTTGTCTTGTCCCGTCTACGTCCATCTCTCTGAGACTCTGCTTCTACTTCCCTTATTAACACACTTTCCAGACCAAACATTCCGCCGAGCTTTGCACGCTTCTAGTGCGCGATATCTACGGCGAGCTTCCCTCGGTAAGTCTCTTCGCGTTGTCCAAGATCCAATCTTCTCGTCATCACGTCTTAAAGCTAATTCTCTACCCTCATTTACAGCGCATCATTGCCGGCCTTTTCAATCGTGGTCCTTCCACCATCTCACAGCTTGGACAGCTTACTGCTCTTAGCCCTCGACATCTCCGCCACGGCTTGGCTGTTCTCGTTCAACAGAGCCTCGTATATCATCATCTAAGCCCTACTGGAAACAAGCAAACCATCTATGAAGCCAACCCTTATACTTCATACAACGTCATCCGCCTCGGTAAAATAATCAATAACGTCGGTATCGAGTACGGCACAGCTGAACAGGAGATCGTGCAAACAATTGCTTCTCTCGGCCATGCTCAAGTTGCCGATTTAGCCCAAGCCTTTAGTGCAAGAAGCTCGGCTGCCGCTGCTTCGCGAGCAGCAGGAGCCGCCAAAGCAAGCAATGACGCTGACATGGCATGCTTTGATCTCAATGAAACTAAAGATGCGGAAGCCAATGGCCAACAAAATGGTGCCTCCTCGGAACCTATTACCACTAATTCTCCTGCTGAACCGGAAAGCGCTATCAAGGGTACATGGCACCTCCACGAAGTAATCGCGCAACTTATCCAGGCCGAGATTCTCGACGTCATTGTACCCGGCTCTATGCGCAAACTTCACGATGTTTATGACGAGATCGAACAAAATTTCCAGCGCAAACATAAAGACGCTTCCGCTAAAGCCCGTGCAGATATGCATCTTGAAATGGTCAAGGAGTTCAGAGATGTTAGAGCTCAAACAAAACGCCTTAAACGTGACTTAGACAGTGGGCTCATTGCTTCTAAGCGCCGCAAGCTAAACTTTAATGGAGATTCGGTGTCGGATGAATCAGAGTTTGAAGGTCGTCAGTTAGCGGTAAGTCCTCATACCATATACGCCTTGACACCACAAAATAGGTATAGCGAATGTACCCATGCTAACAGACATTTCTTTTGTGTATAGTCCAACACAGTAGTGCGCATCAACTACGAAAAGTGCAACGTCAATCTACGCAACGAGCGACTCGTCCGATTTGCTGCCGATGTTCTTGGTGAAACAACTGGGCAGGTGTTTAGCACACTGCTCCGAATTCTCACTAGGGGTATTTCGCGATGCCGACCTGACCCGCGCGTTGATTCTGCCGCTGTAGCTGAAGATGAATTCTCTGGCCCACAAAAGATTGTCACTACATTGGAGATTTTGGATCAGCTCGACTCCTCCATCAACGTGCACCTCGGCATAGGCAAAGCCGACAAAACTAAAATCGATAAGGATGCTGCAGAAAAAATCCGCATTTCAGCACTAGATACTGAAGACGAGGCCGATTCCGACGGGGAAATGGGTGTTACCACTTTACGGCCTAAGCAGGCACCTGCTGTCACGGTTGATATTGACTCTGATGATGAGCCAGCTTCCAAAGGCACAGAAGGAACAGCAACAGAAGTCAATGGATCGTCTACCAAGGATAGTCGAACTATGATGCTTCGTCAACATCTTCTCTTACTTGCTGAGCACAAGCATAGATTCATCCGACACTGCGGTCTCCAGGGTCGTGGTCAATGGACTATTGATATAGAGCTGCTAATGGATACATTGCGGCAGGTCGAGCTGGATGCCATCATTACACGATCTTTTGGCCGACATGGCCTGCGCCTGACGCGCATTTTGCAACAAAAAGGTCGCCTAGATGAGAAGACTCTAGCATCACTAGCACTGATGAAAAAGCAGGCAGTACAAAACAAGATCCTAGATTTACAGCAGGGCGGCTTTGTAGAGATCCAGGAAGTGCCACGTGACAACAACCGCATGGCAAACCGCACAATGTTCTTCTGGTTCTGTGACGTCGAGGCCACTAAAAAGTCAGTCACAGAGAATTTACAAAAGATGATTCTTCGCTGCCTTGAGCGTCTCGACTACGAACGTCGCGCCGAGAAGGACCTACTCGAATATGTCAACCGCACAGATGTTAAGGGCAAAGAAGAACAGGAAATGTCGGCTGAGCATTTCCAACGCTATAGCAAGTTTCTTGGTCTGCAAGACAAGATTCTTGGTGAGGTACAACGTCTTGATGATATGTTGGCATTGTTTAGTGACTACTAAGCTCGGTTGTGGTTACAAGAGAAAATAAAATGGGAGGACGCTTAAATTGCTTCTGAAAGAATTAGAGAATTCACTACATATAATGATCTAGTGGTGTGCACACCCTACATCAGTTTACTTGACCGGATTTAAGAACTTGCCATCGCCATTCTTTGAGTACGGGACATTCGTTAGGGTTGGTAGATTCGTCAATACAATGAACGAACGGCTAATCATAGACAAGGGAACCAACTTCCTTTTTTCTGTAGATAGTGGGGTGCAATAGAGACCAGGTCGATAGAGGGGCTCTTTGCTGGAAAAGATACGTACCCAAGAAAAATTTACACCTTAGCCGTCTATCGATAAGAAAAACCAGACGGACCGCAGCTTCAATTTGATAGAATTTTTTAACTGTGCATCAGATTAATAGGCTCGGTTTTCGCCCGCCGCCTTATCTTTTTTTTTTTTTTTTTTTTTTTTTTTGGGGTAGTTGCTACTGTCGATTTCTTGATCCAATCTGTAGTTCTTATTTTTCCTTTCTTGCGTGACAGCAATTCTTTTTCTTCGTTTTCCCTCACCTTTTCCTAATATTACATCTCTAAAGGCCCTTCCCTTTCTCACCATTCGCTTCCCCGCTATCCGCCGTCACAATGTCTCCTCCCGCTTCCGGCTCTCATAAGGAGTCCAATGTCGCCCGCTTGCTGGGCTCCGGTTCGTTATTCTCCGCTTTCTATTCCGATGAAAACTCCGTTGCGCCGGAACGATACGGCCTCTTCTGGCGTATGATGGTGCTTCGCTATACACTTGAAGCTAACTAGGTGTATTTGTCTTCTAGGTTCCGCTGGAATTGCTGAACTTATGATGTTCCACCCTGTATGTTTTTCCCCATGGCCTACGCCTTTTTTCTGCCGTCCTTCTCTCATTGGCTCCGGAAAATTCTCAATTGACCAACTTTCTTGCTAATATTCATTATTTATTTATACAGGTTGATACTATTGCCAAGCGCTTAATGAGCAACCAGAGCAAGATCGTCAGCGCTGCCGAACTCAACAAGGTCATTTTCAAGCAGACTGCCGATGCCGGTGCCGGTGCCAAGTTCATTTCGCTGTTCCCCGGTCTCGGCTATGCCGCTGGCTACAAGGTGAGTGAAACTGATAACACTCGGCTATACTTTATAGTGCTCTTCCCTTAGAGCTGTCTATAGTAGGGTTACTGACTTGTCCCCATTTTGTATTTTGTTCAATATAGGTTCTACAGCGGATATACAAGTATGGTGGTCAGCCTATTGCTCGCGACTACCTAACCCAGCATTATGGCAAGGACTTCGAGTCGACCTTTGGCAAGAAAACTGGCAAGGCCATTTTGCACTCCACTGCCGGCAGGTAAGCAATGATACAAACACCTGGAAGGAATAAGATGGCTGGCTTAGGGTCTAATTAAGCTTTGCTGTTTGCTTATGCGCACAAACATCAACTTGGCACTTTGAATGTTGCTCACTAACTTATTCTTTGCTTAGTTTAATCGGTATTGGTGAGATTGTGCTACTACCTCTCGATGTCCTAAAAATTAAGCGCCAGACCAACCCCGAGGCCTTCCGTGGGCGCGGTGTTCTAGCCATTGTCAAGGATGAAGGCTTCAACTTGTACCGTGGCTGGGGTTGGACTGCTGCCCGGAACGCTCCC
The DNA here is from genome assembly GCA_038407095.1 of Ceratocystis destructans. Lineage (NCBI taxonomy): Eukaryota > Fungi > Ascomycota > Sordariomycetes > Microascales > Ceratocystidaceae > Ceratocystis > Ceratocystis destructans. Next base: position 15,686 of record JAXASZ010000463.1, read on the forward strand.
GGCTCGTTTGCTGTAAGTTGGCTATGCTGGCACGAGGACTATGCCCACTTTCCTCTTTCGCCCTAGCTATGTTCATACCGGTGTACATATCAATAGCAGGCCTTTTACTAACCCATTTTATGCAGCTATTCGGTGGTTCTGCCTTCACCAAGGAATATGTCTTTGCGCTCCAGGACTACAACAAGGCTACATGGTTCCAGAACTTTATTGCTTCAATCGGTGGTGCCACGGCTTCGCTGGTTGTTTCGGCTCCTTTGGATGTCATCAAGACACGCATTCAGAACCGCAACTTTGAAAACCCCGAGAGTGGCTTTAGAATCCTAACTAACATGGCCCGCAACGAGGGCTTTGGTAGTTTCTTCAAGGGCTTGGTTCCCAAGCTGCTGATGACTGGTCCGAAGCTAGTCTTCTCCTTCTGGCTTGCCCAGACTCTGATCCCCGCCTTTGACCGTGCCCTGGCTAAATAGGCGACGGTAGAAACGAGCTACCACTGTTGTAGCAACCTCTAGCTACTACTACGGAGTAGATCAGCTGGCTGTAAGGCTAACTTCCATCGTTGAGCCCGATAAGGAGGCATAACTAAATACCCGCCGACTATCCACTTTGTCGTCCTATTGGTGTCTGGCCACTCTTTTTTCTTTTTTTTTTGCCGCTAACTTGTCGCGTCTTACGACGTTGCGATACGGCCCATGCATCTTTCCGGAGTTTAGAGATACGCACTGTCTACACATAGCAGGTGCATACGCAAACAGTACGAAGTACTGTACGTCGCCAAGTCGGTAGCCTTTTTTATGGCGGCTATTCGACACAAAAACTCGATCAAACACCACCTTGCGAGTTAGGTCTCTCATGGCCGAGCCGACTTTCTCTTTTTTCCCCTCTCGTTCCCCGTTTATTTTCTTCTCTCCCAATAACTCTGGTGCTCATTTTTCAGAGCCCAGACGATGTACATTGTTTTACTAGACATGGTTCTTTTCTGTTCCTCTCACAAAATTTATCCTCTTTCTGTGTTTTCTGTATTAATTATCACAAAAGCTTCTCTTCTCTTCTCTTCCTAATTTGTTCCTGTTGCTTGTCATCTCATTACTTACAACCTATCTTGTATTTACACACAACATATATATAGAGGTTTGAGTCTGCACATTCCTTGATGTTACTCTTCATACGTGATGTGATACCGAGACTTTTGAGTAGCCAATCAGCCCAGAAGGATCCTGGGAAGACCCTACCTGTTTCTGTAGCACCGCTTAAACTTCTTAACTTAGAGTTGGGCTAGCTCCAAACTCTTTGCTATACAGTGGCTTGTTGATCCAAGGAAGTTGGGTTGGAAGGAAGGGGAAGGCAGGCGCGTCGCCATGGCAACCACCCCATAAACAAACAAGTTTGTCGAATTCATTAAGCAAGTAAGGCCAATTGGCAGCAAGTTGTCCATGCCCAAGGATGGGATTGTTGGGGGACAACAACTAATCGCATTAAACTTGTGATGAGAGGGCACTGGAGTCAAGTGACTGCGCAGTGAATCTAAGTAGATGATGGAGACTAAGAAAAAACTAATTTAGATGCTAGAGCTGATACCTTCCCCTCCATGCTAATGCTATCACCATGTGTTAATGTACCTACCTCAGTGTGTGCTGTTGCTGTATTGTATGCATGATTAACCTTTTGCATAAATGTTCCATCGAGGTCGACGAAGAGAAGAGAAACTAGCTATTGCTTTATTTTGCCTGTTCTGTTTGGCTGACAAGCATCTATCTGGCTGCCCCTCCTTGCTCCTTCCCATTAAACTAGAATTGCCCGCCATCCACAGAAGAAAACTTTACGTCTCTTTCCCTTTTGGCTAGTCGTTCTTTCCTCCGCCAAACACACAGATCACGGCAGACAAAAAATCCGTATCTCTCCCCCCCCCCCCTCCGGCTTTCTCTTGATTTCCTAGTTTCTTTCTCTCTTATCGTGTGCCATCACTCTTATTTTCATCCTTCATCTCCATATTCTTCGATATTGTGTCCTGTCTGGCTTCACCGCTGATTATCGCGCTTCTACATTTTTTTCTTTTCTTTTACGTCTTCATTTTTCTCCATACGGCACTTGTATTTTGATATCAATTCTTTTGTTTTTTTCTTCTTCCCTTCCGCGACAAACTGTCATAGAATTATCTCAAGCTCGTCCCTGTCTTGAGTTGCTGCTCTCTCTTTCCTCCGCCTATCATCCCCTATATCTCTGTTCCTTGAAACAGCGCTCATTCCTTGTGCTTTTACTTAGCATATCTCTATTACCCACTCACCACATTTTCGCCTTCGCCATTCTCGCCCTCGAACCTTGTCACCATTTTTGTTGGCTTCGTTCTTCCCTAGGGAACTACTGTGTATATGCTATACTAGACAGTAGTGAGGATAGACACTAGCCTCACATCCACAACCTCAAAATGCCAACAGTAGTCGAGAGGGATTCGGCTTCTTTTACCGGATCATTGAAACACAAGGCTTCGGCTTCTTCTGATCAAGGTCGGGCTCTGATTCCCATGTATGTGTCTGCTTGTCTTATTTTATAATGGCTTCGATCAAATCCCTTTTCCTGGACGCCAAAGCTAACTTTCTCTCGCGATTTCTAGGTGGGACAGCTCCGACCCTGAAAGAGCTCCTCCGCCCCTACCCATGAACCCCCAGTCTCCCGGTATCCTATCTAGGGCAGGCACGTCGAGCGCGATACAATCAGCTCATCTTGCTCTGTCTGAAAAGGCCCGCGAAGCTAGTATGCCCGCTCCTTCTAACCTCTCTAGACGAGCTGACATGCCCGAAAATGTCTACCCTCCTGGAACACGACCGTTGCCCATCCCCGGCGCAACTCCTAACCGTCGAATGCAAAATCTGCAGCCCAATGTCCGTGATCGCAGCTTATTTCTAGAGGGAATGCCCCCAACAAGATCCCCCGAAAAGAATCTTCGTCCTGTTACACCTACTGCAAATGTTGCAGATTACTCCAATGGCTCCCCAGGTAAAGATCATTACCAAAGTCCTGTCCCTGGACCCAGTTTGACACCTATTGTTCGCCCCATTGCAAGGCGCACTCACCAGAGCATTTTGGGCGACAGTACCCCTCCCCAATCTGCTACCATGATGGCTTTGAATACAATGCCACCTGTGCGCGAAACCGTACCCAAGGGGAATGAGAAACAGCCGACTTCACGGGAAACATCGCTCCAGCCATCGCCTACGGATTTGCAGCCAAACAATGAAGACAAAACGCTCGAACAAAACCAAACTGCCTCCCATTCTGAGCCATCCTCAGGCACAAGTTCCACTGATAAGGAAACTACTCCCAGAGCCAAGCCCTCAGAGCCCTCTAAAACTGAAAGTGGCGCTGATGTTTTCGCTGGGCCTTCCCATCCTATTGGATCTGACCAGGCTCTGGCCCTTACCGATCTCGGTCATCACATCCTGAACCTCACTAAGATTGCTTCTCAACTTCAAAAAGACATGGCTGCTCTTAGCAGGCGAAGCAGGGACAACGCTGCTGATCTCCTTAGTCTCAAGCAAGCTACCAACGCACGAGATGAGGATATCCGCAAAGGCCTGCGGAACTTGATTGAGAATGTAGATGAGGTTCGCCGTGCAGGTCATAGCACGAAGGATGTGTTTGCAAGTGCTGGGCTACTTCTTGATTCAAAACCCCACCAAAATTCCTCTCCCCCAAGTGTAAATGGTGTGCGCGCATTCAACCTCCCTCGTATACCAAGTCCCAATAGCTTTGCTGCTTCTCTAGACCGTGAGTCTGTGAGTACTCCATCCTTATATGGCCAAGACAGCTCTCAGATCATTAGTCTTTTAGAGCGCATTGTGCGTGATATGGGTACAAAGGAGGGCTACGAAAACGTACTTGCTCGATTGACTGAAATGGCCAAAGAGTTGCAGGGGCTGCCTTCCGCCATTAAAATTAGTGAGCTGATTGATCAACTTCGTCTTTCTAAACCTGATCATGGCCCACGTTTCTCCCACAAAACTGCAAGCGAGTCTGGTAGTGTCAGATCTCGAATTATGACCTTTGAGGAAGACAGCCATCGCCATGATCCACATGGCAATATGCACGATCCTTCTTTTCCGCCTCGCCCAACATCTTCAGCGGCCGGCTCTGTTGTTACAGATGATGTGCTCAAAGTGATTCATTCAGTCAAAGACAGTGTTGCTCAAGGCGGAGGCTTGACTGCCGAGGTCAAGGCCCTTGTCCGTGAACTGCGTGGTGAAATTCTGGGCATGGGCCGTGAACTTGGTCGACGTCTAGACGAACTTGAACGCAATCCTGGGGATCTTGATACCACAGCGCGTGAGAAAGAAACCAATCGTATCATTCATGAGAGTCTTGGCGAACTCAGAGAGCAGCTAGACATTCTTTTAAGATCAGGTCGTCGCGGCTCAACTACTTCTCAGGAAGGTTCTGTGGATTACCACGAAATTTACAATGCTTTGCGTGTAGCCCTCAAGGACAATGCCAAGGCATCTCCTCCTTTGACACAGGATGACGTCATTGTGGCTGTTCGGGATGCCTGGGAGAACTATAAACCCGACATCGAGATCCAACAATACGGCCTTGAACGCGACGAGGTTCTTGCTTGCTTGAAACAGGGCCTTGAAGCTCACAATCATCAAGCAACAGGCATCACTCAGGAGCAGATCTTCCAAGCCGTTGTAGATGCCCTCAAACACTACCAACCCCCGCGCCTGGACTCCGTAGCCTCCCTTTCCCGCGACGAAATATTGGATGCTGTTCGCGAGTGTCTGGAAGAGTTCGAGTTTCCTGTCGCTCCGGGTGCTATTAGCAACGAAATGACTCGAAATGACATTTCCGAGGCAGTGCGTGAAGGTTTACGTGATATTGATTTGGGCCCATCATCAACTGTTGTGGCTGCTACTTCCGCTGCGTCTACTTCTACATCTCTGAACAGCCGCGATATCGTCGAAAAGCTTAGCGAAATCATGGATATGCTTCGCTCCGAGTTTACGGCTGTTTCGCTGGAAGCAAAGCAAAACGTTAGTGCATCTAGTCGTGATAGTGAGAAAATCATTAATTCGACCCGCGAAGGCCTCGAAAAACTCCGGGCTCATATCGAGACATATGTTGATGCTCTGGGTGCTTCAGTTGGCACTTCAAGCGATAGAACTTTGCATGATGTCAATGATCCGACTGTGGCTATCGGCGGTCTCGCTCGTGCCCTGGATGACTTCCGCGATGAAATCAATGACATGCTTCGCTCCCAGACAGATACACTCCGTGATACTGTCAACATGTCGCTTATACCTGCTGCTTCTGTAGCCCCTACTGCTATTGGTTCATCCAAGGAAGTTTTGGAAGCTGTTCGTGAAGGAGTTGACACCATTCGCGCAGAACTTCATCGCCCTCTTCCTGGAACTACTAAAGTTTTGGATGCCCTTCATGAGGGACTTGGCGATCTTCATCTAGCTATTGACCGTATGCGCAACAAGCCCACTGATCTCACTGCCAACGATGAAATTCTCGAAGCCCTCAAAGCTGGCCTTAATTCTGTTCGTATGGAGATCACCGATCTTCGCCACACAAGCAACCGTGGCTTGAATAGTCCCAGTCTCCGTGACGTCTCTTCAGACGTCAAAGAGCCGCCATACAAGCCTGAAGATATTCGTAACCTTGAGTTCTTGGTAACCCAAGTCCATGACAGACTTGACAAGATTTCGAACTTGCCAAATCAAACATCGGCTGACCCGGTCACTATCGAGGGAATTGCCCGCTCTGATGACGTTCGACATATTGAACTTCTCATGAAGACTTTGCAGACCAAGGTAGAGGAACTAATTGAAGCACAGCTAAACGCACCGGTTCCTGACCCACAAGAGATTCCTCTTCCTGACGATAATCATGCAAGGCAAGAAGATATCCAGAACCTTGAGTTTCTTATTTCCCAGGTCCACGAAAAACTCGAGAAACTTGTTGATGGCCATGGTAGCATGGCCGTTGTACCTTTAGATGGTTCCACCGCCAAAGCGCCCCATGAAATTCCACTTCCCGATGACCATGCTAAACAAGAGGATATACAAAACTTGCAATTCCTCATCACCAAGTTGCATGACAAGATGGAAGCCTCCTCTTCTAAGCCGGAAGACTTATCTGGCGACATGCCCATTACTGCCGACGATCTGGCACGGATTTTTGCCGCCATGGAGGCACTCAAAGACACAGTCCAGGGAATTGCCGCCCAAAGCGACTCCCTAAATCAGGCAGTGCAAGGAATAACTTCTCGTAGTGATGATTCCCCTACATCTGAGGCGTCTGTACGGGAGGATATTCAAGCTATTGAAACTATCCTTGTCAATGCTAAAGCCAGCATTGATGACTTTGTTGGTGGTGAGAAGACTGTACGCAAAGAACACATCGATACCCTTGAGATGCTTTTGCTAGAGACCCGCCAGTCGCTTTCTACGTTAACGACCCAGATGGAGTCGGTTTGTCGTCGTGATGATGTGCACACTCTTCAAGCCCTTATCAGTCAAATGTCTGCACGCCATGATCAGGCCAAGTTGTCCGTGTCTTCTGGTACTGATGGATCATCAGAGCCGACTACCATGACTTCCGAACCGACCTTCCCCCCTTCGGGCTTTGCCATGCCGATGTCTTCTTCCCGCGAGGAAATTTCCATGCTGAGCGATAGTCTTAAAACCAGTATGAGTGTTCTTGCCGAATCCCACTCTATGTCCGTGGTTAATCGCCAAACCGAAATGGCTACATCGGCTAAGAACTTCGCTGATATTAAGGTCCTTGTGGAGAATCTGCATAACTCTGTTACATCTAAACTCGAGGAAAGCTTTACTATGGCTCAAACTGTCTCTACAGGTGTTGAAAAAATTGCCACCATTGCCGAGCTAAACGAGGATGTCTCCCAAAAACTACGTGAATTAACCGACAACGTCAAGGTTGATTTCGAGGAAACGCGGGCCAGCTTTGTCGGTGCCAAAATGGACAATGAAGAGAAGATGCAAAAGGCATCAGATGCGTTGACTGCCAAGATAGATGTCCTCCAACTCGCTTCCGACGATAATGCCACTGAACTCAAAACACATATTGAACAGTTGGAAAAGGCTGTTACCGACTCTATCAAAGAGGTTGACGAAGCTAGCAAGACCGTATTCAATCGTGTTGAGGATCTTGTGGCCCGCAACAATGAAGACCGTGTTGAAATCAAAGCTCAGCATGAACTTACGCGTGAGGAACTGAAGACTGCCATCGATGGTATCAAGGAGCCCGTGGCTGAGCTCCAGCCGCTTGTTGCTGTGGCTATGAAAGAAGTCCTGGACAAGGTTGTTGAGCATTATGACCACTCCCAAGACTCAACAAAGACTATGCAGGCCCGTATTGATGAGATCTTTAACAAGCCTGATCCAGTCATTCCTGATCCATACAATGACGTGGAACTACAGGCCAAGATTGATGCCATTGCTACAACCGAAGCTGATGCTTTTGCTAAATTGGCCAGCCTGGTTGATGAGGAGTCAGGAGCCCTTGCCAAGTTGGTCAAGATGGACGAAACAAGCCAGGAAACCCATAAACGTCTCGATCTCATCACCGTGCAGGGCGAGGAACTGCGTGAGCAAGTCACCAAGGGTGTCGAGGGCATCGACGTAGTCAAGTCTACTATAGACAAGCTTTCTGGCGAAACAATGGCTGAGTTGACAAGTAAATTGACGGTGTTAGACGAGACTATCATCAAGAAACTTGATTCTCTTGCGGACTGCGATCTTCTCATGCAAGACAAACTGGATAAGACCGAGACTGGCATCAACGACAAGCTAGAGGCTCTCTCCAAGTTAGACAAATTAGATGCTCTTGAACAGGGTGTCACGGACAAGCTTTCAGGCTTTGAAACGGCAATGACAGACAAGCTCGGTTCTATGGAGACAACTGTTGGTGAGAAGCTGACGGGAGTTGATACAAGCTTCTCGGAACGGATTGCGGCCATGGACACTCTAGTATCGACAGGTGTCGCTGACCTTGGAAAGACCCTAGATGACAAACTCGGCGATATGACAACTATGCTCGACTCGACCGTCACGAACAAACTTTCAGATGTCGAAACTAAGGTCGGCAATATGTCAGAAAAGTTGTCTTCAGTGGACACTCTGGTCACCGAGAAGCTAACAGCAATGGACGCATCTCTCGGCGGAAAGATGACCTCTGTCGATGGAAAGATGACTAGTCTTGAGGCCGTTGTTGTTGAGAAGACCACATCCATGGAAGCCTCAGTCACGGGAAACTTTGCTACGATGCATTCAACTATGACGGAAAGCTTTAGCAAAGCCGACTCAGCCCTTACAGAAAATTTTGCAACACTCAACTCCCAAGTTACAGAGCGTTTTACGGGGCTTGAAACGTCTTTTAGTAGTGTCGGCGAGCAAATCAAGACTATTGACACATCTGTGGCAGAGAAGCTAGCATCCGTCGATACTACCATCACGGAAAAACTCAGTGGGGTCGAAACATCGATGACAGAACAGTTTACTACTCTGGACAAAGTGCTTGACGATAAGCTATCTGGGTTCGATAGTGGCTTAACGGAGAAACTGGTCGGCATGGATGATTCTCTAACTGGTAAGATCACCACGGTGGGAAGTGCCATGACAGAGAAGCTTGATCGTCTTGTTGAAAGTGACACCACGAGCCTTGCCCGCCTTGACACTCTCGTTAGTCATAGCGAGTCGACTACTGCGGCCCTCGTCCGCCTTGAAACAATTGATAAAATGCACCAACAAGTATTGCAGACCGCTGCTGACATTTCCAATTTCCTTTCTACACAAACCCAACGCTCCAATGAAGAAAAGGAGAAAATAGAGAAGAGTCTTGAGGAGGCCACGGCCTCACTCGCGCAACGCACCACAGAAAGAGAAGTGGTTGAGGCTAGTATTGCGGCCCTTCGCGAAGAAGAAACACGCCTCCGAAACTCGGTCATCACTCTGCGCGCTGACCAAGAGCTCATGTCTCGTCAACGAAGCAAACTTGCTGGCGATGTTTCGTCTCTAGAGACGGCGCTTAACTTGCGCCGTGAAGAGCTTAGGAACATGGAAGAGCGGGCTGAGGGTCTAGAACGACGCGTTATGGAGGGGGTCATGGCTCATTCTCGAATTCTCCTCATGTCTCGAGGTGGCAAGCATGGCAAGGAAGCTATGAGTCGCAAACGCGTCCGGGATCGAACCGACCATTCACAGGATAAGAACCCGACTTCAGCAGATGCCAGAGCTTCGTCCAAGTTCTCTCAAAAGCTCGCTTCGCCAGCCAACATTGCCCTCTCTAGTAAACGTCGTGCTTGCCCTTCTTCGTCTCAAAATGCGGATGCCTCACGCCGTATTGCGTCGCTAGGACAAATGGGTAACTCTATTCCTTTGGGTGGCATGAAGCGAAGTCATAGTGTACGGTCCAACATTGGAAATTCAGCCGGCGGTTCTAAGAATTCTCGCAAGGGCACTTCGAATGTGACACCAAACAAGAAGTCTGCTAAAGCCAGTTCTTCTAAGAGGGGAACTGTTGCTGCTGTTGCCGCTTCTGGGACCGCCATTGCCACCGCTGCAGCTGTTTCAGCCAAGGGAGAAGAAAAGCATATTTCCGAAGTTCCAGAAGAGGAAGAGGAAGAGGAAGAAGCTGAAGGCGACCAGACAACTCTGCATAAAGAAGCTGACAATGATGAGGAAGAGGAAGAAGTTGAGATTGAAGTTGATGAAGACGACGAGGAAGAGGGTGAAGGTGAAGAGGAAGAGGAAGGGGAAGAGGAAGGGGAAGGGGAAGAGGAAGAAGAAGAGAAGCCGGTGCAGACAACAAAAAAGACAAATGCTCCTGCTGTGGAAGAGGATACATCGGACAGCGAAGAAGAAGTTGAGGTGGAGGAGGTAGAAGAGGAGTCTGCCGACGAAGAGGCGGAAGAAGATTCGGACGAGGAAGAATTTGAAGAGGTTGTGGAAGAGTCGATAGTGTCTACGCCAGACGGAGATGTGGAAGTATCGACACGGTGAAGTAGTGGTTCAGCAGTCTATGTTATGCGGTTGCTCTGTGGTTTGAGGATGTCATTATGAAGAATATTTAGCGTGATGGATTCGAGGGACTGGAGTTTTCTTTTTATTGGGTGTGCTAGTATGCCTTGTATGTTTTCACTTTTTGCGTTGGTTTTTGTTTCTAGTTTATTGTGTACTATTTCTATGGTTCGTTCATGTCCATGTCCATCCATGTCCATGCTCATTCTTTTATTCTTTTACTATCTTGTGCGCGTGGCCATTCTTTTTCTTTTCTGTGATGATGATATACAAGTAGCATAGTTGGTTGGTCTATCCACCATTGCTATATCAAGCTGCTTTGCTAGTACATTAGAAATATCCTCTTTTCTGCACTGACACAGCCGCTGCCTAGTCTTTGCCTCTCGCGTCAGATCCACGGCCCATTTGGTCAATTCACTCCTTCTTCTCCGCCTCTATCCATGTCTTGCCGCCCATATACGGCTGTAGCACTTCCGGGATCGCCACCGCTCGTTTCGCCTCGTCCCAATGCGTCTCGAGAATCGCTGCAATCACGCGGGGCACGGCCAACGCTGTACCGTTAACAGTATGCGGGAAGGTAACAACCCCGCTTTCCATTTTGACGCGTGTACGCAATCGTCTTGTCTGGTAATCCGTGCAGATGCTTGCACTGCTCAACTCGCCCCATCCGCCCTCCGACTTGGCCAGCTCACGCCGCGATGGGAATAATGCCTCAATGTCTATCTTGCGGGCTGCCGAGGCCCCGAGGTCCGTTGCTGGCATCTCCAGCACGCGGCAACGTAGGCCAAGCGCCCCGAGAAGCCGTCGCTGTAGGCCAACCATCTCGTCAAACACTGCTATTGATGCCGCTGTTTCCGGCTTCGTCCATGCAAATAGCTCTACTTTGGTGAACTCGTGCACACGGTACAATCCCTTGGTGTCTTGACCACGGGCCCCTGCCTCAGCACGGTAGCTCCGTGAAGAGGCGACGTGACGCAGTGGCAGTTGCTCAAGTGCCAGTGTTGCATCAGCGTGCATCCCGGCCAACGGGATTTCAGCTGTCCCAGCAAGAACATGCTGTAGACGCTTGGGAGGCTCGCGACCCTCTGCAAGCGCCTTCTCGCGTGCGGCATGCTGTTTAGGGGTCGTGTGCTGCTCAATGGAATATACCTGCTGCTCGTCATTGGTATCGCGTGGCTGGAAGCCACACGCGCTGCCAATATGTGAATACACCATAGTCGGCACGGAAACGGGCGTCCAGCCAGCAGCCATAGCCGTCTGTGTGGCATATTGCACTAGCGCCTGCTCGAGCTGTGCACCAGCGCCTAATAAATAGTAGAAGCCCCAGCCACTAGTGATGGCGGATGCGGCAAAGTCAAGAATTCCCAGCTCCGCACCGATGTCGACGTGTGAGCGGGACATGCTTGCCAGCGGGTCTACATCGCCTGCAGCCGGTGCATTGATGTAGTCAATGAGTACTGGCTTGGATCGCGGTGTCTGGTCGCTAGTTAAGTTCGGTAGGGCTAGAGCTAGACGCTCAATCTCACTATCGATCTCCCTCTCCTCCCTAAGATGAGCTGCTAGTTTTTTCTTAGCATCTTTAGCGCGCGGAGCTATTTCGGCACGCTGCTCTTTCGTGAGGCTTCGCATATCATCTTCAAAACGGCGTGCTCGCGTGCGGAGATTCATTAGTGTCGCACGCATGGACAGCCGCTTGTGGTGCAGAGACGCAATGCGTGCTGGGTAGCTGCCACATTTGCCATAGTTGCGTGCCATGCAGTTGGTAGCATATATCTCGGGAGAATTGCGGATACTTTTGCTATCGACGATGGGGCGTAGCGGGCTCACGAGTTGGGGTGGTTCGGGACTCCCAGGAGCATGGACGAGTGATGGGGCGGCGGGTAAATCAGTGGATTCTTCAGACAAGAGATGAGCATCTGACTGGAGGTCGGCATTCAATGGGGAATCGCCCTCGAGCGTAGAGGCAGACGGTGTGGAAGTCGAGGTTGAGGATGAGGTCCAACGCAGCGAATGTGGTGAGTGCTGGCTGCGAATTCGGCTGGCAGTCACAATTGGCCGTTGAAGCGCCACAAATCGCAGTGCGTACATGATGACAACTAACAAGAAGAGCTGGTGGCGGTAAGTGAGGAAGTCAGGACAATATGTCACATCCCGTCACGACATGACGTCGTATTGGCGTTGCACAAAATTTGTTGATTTAGGTGGGGCATTGTATTATTGCTGACTAAGAAATAATTCTGCTTGAATCAACACCCCCCAAGGACTTGCACAAACCAATCCCAAACGCCAAATGAATATGATTAATCGTCTTTTTCTTCGCCAGGAAAACAATTAAACGCATATATTTTGCTCACTAGAAACAGATTGGTTTGACGAGATCCAAGGCTTCGTTCAAAGTCTTGTACGAGACGCTCCCCTCGTACAAGATATCAGCTGAATACTGCTTTCTAGCTCGTTCTTCAGTACTTGCAATAATCTCCCCTCGATTCAGTAGATTGCACCGATCTCACGCTATAAGACCTGGATGAAGCGGCCAAAGACATGACTACGGCAGTCTAAGCCACCTTCGGGCGGGCGGTCCATCTCGACAAGAATGGCGTCTCACCCGTGATACAAATGGTAGAACCAAGAATGCAGCGATTGGAAGACACAAGTCTGCCTGGCAAGAGGGATAAGTCAAACCCATTGTCACACAGGTTGGTCCAGAAGAACTACGCTACGACTGCGCTCTCGCCAAGATAGCTTCTTCAGACCCGAAACTCCTAGTAGCAACCTAGACGCGTAGCAATATGGGAAAAGGAAAACTTACATCAATACTTACCTTCGACATAAAGGACGCCTTCGACGGCATCCTACCGAATAGGATAGTTACGGGACTCGTTAAACAAAGGTGGCCAAGCAATCTCTGCAAGTGACACCATTCTTTTCTAAACGCTAGAACAGACCAGACTTCTCTAGGTAGAAGCATGAAGATACTTGACCCAACTTCGGACAGTCTGCCGCAGGGCTCCCCGATGTGACCGATACTGTACATACTCTTTATCCTCGCGAGACTGAAACGCCAAGTATAATTATACATTAATAAGGATATACAGCGCAGGGGCATAGAGTGTGAAGCATCAGGCGTACAGCACGTTGGCACTACCAGATAACACATTCTAGGCTGTACCAAATAGCACCAAGTTAACTCCAGCTCCGGCCCTCAACTCATATTATCTTCATCAGGCCATGTCAATGATGCCTGCGTTGTGCTGTAATTTTGCGCTATATTTTTCGTAATCTCCTAATAAGATGCATGCAATCGTTATCTCATAAATCGGCAGGCATAACGTGCCCTTGTTCTCTGCCAGTCCCGCCAGCCCACCACAGCATGACCCCATTTTTAGCCTCCCTTCTATTCCACCACTATACTATCTAACCCTCTCCCTCTGTCTCATGACATCTCGATGTCTGAGTCCTCAACTCCATGTTTATTTGTACCAACATCGCCTTCCTCATTTTCATCTTCGTCTTGGTCTTCATCTGACTCTTCTTCGCTCGAGCTCCAATCCGAGCCCTCACTGCTAGTAGTATCCGCCGGGTCCTCATATTTGTGGTGCGTTATTTCAGCGCCGCTGCCGAGGCTCTTTGCGTCTTTCGCTTTGCTAAACTGGCGTTTATTCTTCTCCCGCTCCGCGTCCCTGCGCTTCTTGTCAGCCAGCAGAGCTTCGCGATCAAACGGCAAAATCTCGGCTGCCGGCATTGCCGTTTTTTCATATACGTATATAGTGGGGAACTCGAACACGGTAGCGCCGCGGAGATTCTCGCCCACTATGTCCGCTGCATGTACCGGCCGCAGGCCCACGCGGCAGTCGGCCGACGGCTGTGGCTGACGGAGAAAGAATGAGAACCGCTTTTCCAGCGCCTCCAGATCCGGGGTTACTGCAGGGCCCGCAACCGCGGTGGCGCCATCACCCATAGCCTCATCCTCGTCTGTTTTGACTGGAACGCCATTCTTCTTTCCGGCCTTCTTCATTTGCTGCCGAGTCGGATCTAGCTGCCGCACTGCGGCGGCAAATGCCTGTATCACTGGACAGTCATCCATAGTCTTGGTCTCTAGCCGCACGCCACCAGGCATGATTTTGTCTTCAAGAGAGGCTTGCTGCGGATCAGGGAGAGACCACTCATCAGGGAAGGCAGCAGGTACTACCATCCACTCAATCTGCCACTCAATACGACGCCGGGCCTTGGTGAAGCGAGTAGAGCTGTTCTTTGCACGTGACAACCCTGGTGGAGCGCGAACCAGGTGAATGTCAAACTCAGCCAGACGAAAGCGCATGCCATCGTCGACATAGCGGCGAGCTCCCTTGGCTGACAGCAACGGCTTGGTGGCAATAAACTTTTGGGTGCGACCATCACGCCCACGACGGTCCTGAAGATGTTCAACCATGACGGGTCGCAGCTCATTGCGAGAAATTAGGCCCTTCTCCTCAAGCTCCTTCTCGGTAGCCTCAGTGGCCCGGTCCAGGGAGTACAAGAAGTTGTAGTCATGGTCGATTCCGGCAGCAGTACGCAATTTACTTGGAGGTACGTAGGCCGTGGGGTCGCGCTGGCCGTTGCATTCCGACCACGTCTTGTGTTTATCGACACATTCCATTGAGCAAGTTTGGACCTGGCAGCGAGGGCACTTGTATTTAGGCGGGGAAACGTGGCAGATGCTACAAAGGGATGTGAGCAAAGTATCAGCCATAGCGAGAGGTCAGGAGGGGAGGGGAGGGGTAGAATGTGGGGGATGTTTTTGGACAAAGATTTTTTTCTTGCAAGGGTAAACAATGCTAGAATCGTGGTAGAATTTGGTCAGGGCAGCGAATTACCAGATGGTGAGAACGGGTAGGATCTGGCCAGTGAGTTTATAGAAGTATTTCCAGAATACTGCAGCAATAAAGCAACCATGTGAGAGGACGAAGGACGCAAAAGAAAAAAAGAAAAGAAAAAATAAACGACTTCCTCGCCGTTCAAGCTGCACAGAGCTTATCTTATCCATCTTTCCAGTCCACTTTTACGTTCACCTTTATCATCAAGTCAGCTACAATTTAGCCCAAAACATACAGCACTTAGTCAGCAGTCGTACACTACGTCACACGGGCTGTTATTTTAAGAAACAAAGTTGAAGATAAAGAAAAGTAAATTTCAACAACTATCAAGGACGCCACAGCATGAGAAAACATTTTACCCAGAAAAGAAACGAAAAGTCCTCCACACAAACTATAGAAAAGATGAAGATAAATCTGAAAGAAAATGCAGCCGTGGCCTCATAGAGGCAACAAGAAAATGAGTTGACGAAGGCTCCGCCACAACACAGAGGCTAATAATTGTGAGACTTCTCAAATAAAATAAGGCGGCAAGCAAACTAGCTCCGAAAGCGAGCAATCTCACAGCGCTCCTGTGAACCAGCAAGAACAATTCGTAAGACCAAAGGTGGGAGGGATAACGGAAGCGATAAATAGACAGGACAGACAAAAAGAAAGCTTGAAAAAGAAAGAGAAAGTGGTATAAACAAGAGAAAACAGAGCAGAAGATGGAAGGTGTTTGAATCCCCGCGAAAAAAATAAAGAAAAAAAAATGGTAAAGAAAATCAGGGAAGAAATGAAAAAAAGCATGGCATGCAGAGCTCATATCGCTACGTGGGAAAAAAAAAAAAAGTACCACGGCGAGGTCGGAACGTAGTCAAGGAAACAAACGCAAAGTCGGGGGTAGCACAATTAGCGCACTCTAACACGGACGGGAAAAATGCATCAAGGGCACAACACAAGAAAATGACAAAAAGGAGGAAACCAAGATAGACATGATTTACTGTACCTGGCGTTTAGGCACGCCGCCCAGAGCGCTGATGCGGGCGCCTGATGATCTGTGGATCAAGCCCTGTGTCACATGCTTGCTAACCATGGCCGGCTCAGAGGGCATAACATCGCTCTCGCTACCGTTCTCCAAAAAGTCCTCATCATCCTCCATAATCTTGGTTGGGATGTCTTCTCGCATGAGATACTGCTGGCTACTGCGCTCAGGCGTAGTTGCTGACGAAGTGAACGACATGGCAGTACTGCTCCGGTTAGGAATCAGATCAGGTGTGGGGGGGATGCTTGAAGCACGGCCCGAAGGCTGGAGAAGGCTTTCATCGCCTGTCTCCGAAGTAACAGCGGAGTGGGCACCATCCTCACTAGCAGCCACAGAAAGGCCACTGACTCTCCGCGGGTGGGATTGAGACTGCGACTGGTGTGACCGGTGACTGTTGGACGACTGTGATTGGTGAGAGCGGTGCGAGTGACGCGAATGAGAGCCACCATGAGAGCCACCGAGGCGCTCTTGTTCAGCAATCTCAGCATCCTGGGCTAGCTGCAAGCCCTCAACAGCTGCTTGGCACTGCTCAGCAATGTTACGAATTATGTGCGCAATGGCATCAGTTTTGTCCTTGAGGTGACGGTCGGCAACGTCAATGAAGCTAGATGCAGAGTAGCGCTTGCTGTTCATGCTGCTTGTGCTAGTAGGACTCGACAAGTCGCTAGTCGGGGATGACTGGACATCGCCAGCAGCAGCATCGTCCTCGGCATATCCAGCTTCAAGTTCTTGGAGGAGCTCATCAGGACGGGTAAGTGTCTCAACAATGTGATCCATATGATGGCGCTGGCCTGAAATCAAACTGCGCAGGTGCAAGACTACGCGACGTGCCTCATCGCGCTGGCGGCCAATGGTAATGTTGGTATGCTGGAGGGCAGCAAGCTCCTTCTTGTTGCGTTTGCGCTCACGTTCAAGCTCCTCGGCAATTTCTTGCTGCAAGACCAATGCCTCCAATGCGTCGTCACGCTGTTTCTCGGTGCCAGTCAGACGAACAGACATGCGAGAGTTGTCATCCTTCTGCTGATCCAGCAGACCAGCAAGGCGGCGGTTTTCACGTTTGTGGCCTTCAATCTTGACCTTCAGATCTTGAGTCTCCTTAGTGAGAGTCTCAGCAAAGGCCTGAAACTTGAGGAACTGCTGCTTCCAGCTTTCTAGCTCTTCAACCAAGTAGTTGTTACGCTTAGTGACTTTGCTGAGCTCAGTATCCATGCGGCCCTTGAGGTTAATGAAATCTTGCCAGGCTTCGAGAGCATCACGTGAGTACTGGTTCCGCTCACGAACAATCTCGTTAAGATGACGCATAGACACCTTGGTCATGAGTGGTTTCTTAACCGATCCACCAAAAACGGCCTTGATGCCGGTATTGCGTCCCATCTTCTCACACACATGATCCATGACTGACATGATGCTGTCCTGGTTCCACCAGTCAGGGTCCTGAATCGACTCCACTTCACCACGCATAACGATTATCTGGCCAGCGGGAACCAGCTTGCCGCCTCCGTATGCGGAGCGCAAGTGCTGGGGGACACCTGAAGGTGTAACATCACCGTTCAATGCCTCCGTCAGCCGAGTGACAAACTTGTGGCGTTGCCCAGGAGTGAGAGCGGTGGGTGGACTCGAAGTCAAGACAAAGTTACGGTCAAGATCGACAACCAAAGCGTCAGTGGGGGCAGTGAAGAGAGAACGGCACTCCGCAGTAATACCAAGAATATACGGACCGGGCTCCTGCACTAGGTCTTTGGCATGGCGTGCGTGAACCACAGGCACATACAGTCCGCTCCATTCGTAGATTCGAACGCAGAAACGAATAGTCTCTGCGGCCATGGTGAGCATGGCAGGGTAGTGAGAAACGAAAATAATGCGACGCGTAGGCGAAATAGCAGCCTCAACAACACCAACAATATTAGGAATAGACAGGCAGGAGAAAAGGGGCCACATGGCAAAGTTTTGGAAGCCTGTTGGTGAGGAAGGGAACTGATAACATAGGGCGTAGTCCTTCATGTCAATGCGTACAAGATCATTGAGGCGAGGAGCCGGGAAACTGAGGATGCGAGAGACCTCTTCAGCATGAAAAAGATTGGTTGCCTTGTTCCAGTGGATCCACATGCCGCGAAGGTAGTCGCCAAGCAAGTTGTACAGAGGGTAGCGTGACAGGAAAGAAAGGCAGTAGGGAATCCAGTAGATCTCGTCCGGGTTATCAAAGTAATCGGTCTCAGTGCGTTTGCGGAGGTCACGGATGGTCTCGGCGCGTTTCTCGTCGGCACGCGACCAAACGCGAAGGCAGATGCCGTATAGTGTGTGGGATGAGTCTTGCTGAAGAACGAAAGAGTGATGCACACAATGAGGTTGGCTACGGCCCGTGCAAATCTCGACATCATGAGGGAAACAAGCCTAGAGTGAAATGTTACATTAGCAGTCTGTTATCAGATGAAGTTTACTCAGGACTACTTACACGCATGGCCGAGTGCAATGCGCGGGCAATCTCGTTGTCCTGCTCAAGACGGGGACTGCTACCGAGAATTTCGGGAAGCCAAAACTGGCCGACAGCACCTTTCATGTGCCCAATCTTTCCCTGGGCCGGTGCAGGAGCCTTGACCCATTGCGAAGGCTCACGGCCTACACCGCACACCATATAAGCGTGTGTGAGTGTCTTGGGTGTTCTTTGCTGCGGCTTGGGGTTGAGCATAGAGGGAATCGGCTGAGTAATGCGTGAATGCAATGAAGATGTGCGGCTGGGAATAACAAGGCCGTTATCACCCTGATCGCGGGTCATTGGACGACCCTCACGCTCACCAGTGCGAGGGCGGCTGAATGAAGGGTGCGTACTAAGAGATGGCGGCATAGCTGCTGTGTGTGTGTGGGTGTGTGTGGGTGAATGTAGGTTTGAGTCAAAGAATGAGGATGTGTCGACGAGAGAACAAAATCGTTCCTTGGGTGCTGTCGTGGGAGAAAATCCAATACAAGTTCTCTGAACTAGACAGAAGAGAAACGAATGGTAGCCAGCTCGAAGCGAGACAGAGAAGAAACAAGGCCAACGCTGAGATGTTGGGCGAAGGCGAGAGAATCAAGACGAATTCAAGCGCAGGCAATTGCAGGCAGAGAGCAAAGCGAGCGGCACGACGGGGTTTCGGCTGAAGAATGAACGAACAGAACGAGAAATAAATAAATAAATAAAAATAGGAGAAAAGAAATAAATAGCTTCAGTCGTCCTAGACTTTCTGAAGCGCAGAAGAAAGAAGGGAACCAAGAAAAAGACGTGAATTTTCCTTAACTGCATCAACCTAGGCTAGGTTTTTCGTGATACCCGTCGCAGCAGTTTCGACTTGATCAATATGCAAAAACGTACTTTTGCAGGGCGACTTAAAGACAAAAGAAGAAGAGAGAAAGAAAAAAGAAAAGAAGGGGAAAAAGGAGGAAGAAGAGGAACGACTGAGGGCAAGCAAGGAAAATATTAAGCAAGCCAAATAATGCACAGTCACCAGACAAGGCAGCCAGGGAAATTTCCTTTAGGAAGCAAGGGGGGGGAGTGAATTAGGATGGCACCTTGTTGAGGGGCCTCGCAAGGAGATTTTGTGATTGGGCAGGCAACCCTCACACAGGGAAAGAACAAGAGAGAAGTCAAACAGACAAGCAAACGGACAAGCAAACAGACGAGCAAACAGACTACCAAACGGATGGGACTCCAAATAATCAAGAGCCTGCAGCCAGCCACACGAAAATAATGGCAAGCAATAACCAAGTTAAGCCACGCTTTGTGCAGAAGGGAAGGAACGGTCACCTATGTAATGTAATCGTCTACCGAAGCCAGCAACACGCCAAAAATCAGGCTCTGGGTGTAAGTGCAGACCAGTAAACGGACGACGCTGCAAATATAACAGACGGAAATATCCCTAGATACGAATCGCCACGACCGCCCACCAAACTACGCAACGGCCCCCTCCCCTCCCCAGCCAGGAGCTAGTCTCTTCCTCCCTTATTGCTCAAAAAAAAAAAAAAAAAAAAAAGAAAAAACAAAAAACAAAAAAGAGCTGTTGCCAATAAGACACGACCAGCGCACGGAACCTCAACTACACTAGCAATTACCAAATCTAGAATCTGGCTCCCAGACAACTTACTAAATATCTACCTTTTTTACCATGGCTCGCTCTCCCCAAGACCAAGCCAAACAGACACCTCGCCAAACCGCTCAGGATAACAACATAAATGTTACGCTGGGCCTGTCACAGACCAAGACAGTGGCCAGAGAGTTCACCGAATCCAACACCGAGCAAAGGCCCAGGACAGCAAGTCCGAACGATTGTGTCTGCTATACCGCATATATACCTTGGAACTCTTCTCGCTGGGTCGTTGTATCTCTCTACAAACTGACAATCCATCCCTTTCCCTTCACTCTATCCACCCAGCCCCTAGTCCCAGGACCCACCCATAAATAAACAAACCGTTCCCCTTCGTCTCGACGTTTGGTGTCTCTTTGACTCTCCCGCCTCTGCACAGATCATAGAGCGGGTTCAATCAGGCAAGTATCCACTATGAAGAACGGGCAAAGCAATACCACATCAGGAATTGAGTGTTTATTTTTTGTAGCCCGACGGAGTGCAGAAGAAGGCGAGATAAAACAAGAAATGCAAGAGCCACTGAGTAAAAAGCGAAGGCAAAGAAGCAATACTCATTCCTATCACGCTCTTACCGGCTGCTCCATAAATGCCTCTCTGTTGCAAGTCTTCTTCCGCCAATTGTTTCGTTTTAGACTTGAAGATCATATACCAACAGAGTCAGTATTATAGGGGAGGTCCAGAAAAAAAAAGAAAGATGAAGAAGAAGAAAAAAGAAGAAAAAAAAAACAAAAAAGCTTGTGACCCTTGGATTTTTTTGCTAAAGAAGCAGGGATATGGAAAATAAAAGGAGGTCGTCTATACAAGACTGAAGGAATCGCAGCTTTTACATCCTGAGCCCATCCTGCACCTATATCATTATGCGTATCCTTGAGAAACGATGGGAGATCCAAAGGGCAGTTGCATAATGCACTCGAACTCGAGCCCATGTACCGTACCTGCCTGCCTGTCTTGTTCATGGTGTTCCACCTTCCACCTTCCCCTCCCCTCGTCCCCTTATCGCTGTCTAGGCTTCTTGGGTCAGCAATCTGCATTTTATTCCTGGCCTGTTCTTTTTGACTTTTCGCCGCTTCTTCTGCTGGGACTCTCCCCAAGTCTCCAACATCCATCACACTTTCTTTCCCCTTCCCCCTCAAAACAAGGGAGGCTTTGGATCATCAAGCAGGGAGACACCTGAGCTTCTGTTCGAAGCCCATAGAAAGAAAGATTCTGAGCTGAAGCTCATACTTGTCTACAACCCAAAAAGCCGCAATTCTTTTTTTGTTCTTTCTGGCTTGTTCATCCCCCTTCTCCCCCTTCCCCCTCCGGATTGAAATGAGGTCTGTTACAAAACATGTGTGTCTAATATTATGCAGACAAGGAACTTGCAATTACGCCTCTTGTAAGCAAAGCCTTTGGGTTCCTCATGTTGTGCAAGTGCATCTGTCCTACAAGCCAAACAGCTTAGTTGCTCTATTACCACTTGCTTGTGTAAACGCCATCATCTCCCATGTCGCGTCTTTTCCCCCTCCTTTTTCTTCCATTTCTCTAAAAGTCTCGCTCTTCACTGTTTAACGAAGTTATCTTGGCTCTTTTTATTTTTTTGTTCTTATTAACCCTGGAACATGACCTTTCCTCGTCTGGATTAGAGCTTTTCACGGTCCCTGAATCTAGTCCTCTTCCAGCCGTGGCACTTAACTAGACTGTTATTTTATCTGTCCTATCCTGGGGTCCGTGGAAGAGCAGTGGGCTGCTTGTTTTCTGTTGTCCTGTTGTTTATGGTACTGCAACCAGGCATGGCCTGTTTTGACCCTTTGAATGCAACACTAGACTCCCACCTGGTAAGCAAACAAGGGAAGCAAGACGAGGAAGAGTCCCCATTGTCAAGGGAGAGCAGGAACAAGTGCGAGGAAAGGCGCAGAGACTCAAGGTTTCTCTTGATTACATTACATTGATGACACGTCTAGTTTCACCACCGAGTCACTTTGAAACAGCGGCCCTGGGTAGAGGCTATTATTTTCTTTTCCCCCGATTTTGGAATTCTGGCTTCCCAATATTGCCTTTGAGAAATAGCTACTCCAGTTGGAAAGAAACAAAAAATTACTACTGAATCTCCGAAGGCCAAAGCTTTATCACAGGCCGCGATTCAATCAATTCGTGCATTGAAGCGAATGCATGTTGTACATAAAGTAATTACCTTTCATTATGCTACAATTGCCCAGCCGGAAAGCCAGAAAGTTGACCTCGTCTTCCTCAAAACGCACGTACTTTTTGAGTTCCTTCTTCCTGTCTTGTCCTCGTAAAGTGGGGTAGTGTTACATTCCAGCTATCAAACAGCAACCAACACCAACCAACACCAACCCTTTTTCCCTGCCTTCTCCCTTCCCACCTCACCTCTACACTCTTTTCTCCCCTTCTTCCCTCGTAAGCTTGCCAAGTTAGAAGGTAAGGAGACTGCTCCAAGTCCAAGTTTCTGTGACATGTCTTGAAAAGGAAGTTAGCCGTGTAAAGGGGTTTTTTCGTTTACTATATACACGAGGACAGACAAGAAACAAGGAAATGCGGCAAACAGGCAAACAACAATTGATTTAATTTGAATATGTTGTAACGTCTACTGAAATCACTAAGGTCAAACGACGCACACTGCGGCAAACAACAAGCTTTGCTAATCGGAAACTACAGGAGCTTCTTATGCTGGACCTCCTTTATGTGGAGGCATTGCAAAAATTGGAGAATCAATAGCAAGGTTGACAAGGATCCACGGAACTGAAATGTTAATAAAACCCTAACATAGAGACCCATTGCTTGGGACATCCTTAGCACTTGCCAGTCCCTTGCTCCGGCGAACATCAAATAATGGCAGATTACGGCTCAGCCAGCCATAAAAGCCATAGACATAAACTAGCCGAAATATGATCCTGACGGCTTGGCTAGATAGACCAGCATAGATTAAAAGTGTTACTGTTATGCGGATCATTATGAGTCCTGCGGTGAAACTTGAGCCCCCCCCCCCATATTCCTGATAATGTGCAAGCACAATGTTCACATCTGACTTCTCAGCTGAGAACAGAAATGTCGACGATGGAGACCGAAGTAATTCGCAAACATACTTTTGCTAACTCGCTTGAACCTCGCTGCAGATCCAGCCCCTAGTAAACGATTAGCAACGCCTTTCATTTTCAGGGTACATTATTTTCCTTGGTGTACTTTATTTACATACTCTTCTTCTCCCCTGATTGGGATTGACAGAAGTCCAAGAAGATAGGGAAGTCTGCCATTTTGTCTCTTGATTTTCTTTGCAAACATAACATGGAAAGCTTTGTCTTATTCTGCCTTCAAACGCAGCATTGGAGTTTTTGCTAGGGCGGGGGACATGTGTAATCGTCAAGGCGGCTTAGATTGTAATGTAAACCACAAGCGCCACAGCGAATCTTAAAGGCCCTTTGGCGTCACACAAACAAGAGAAATGAAAAAGGGGCGCATGAAAACAAGGAAAATAATTCCTTGAGCTATGATGTCGTTATGACATCGCGTAGTTCATTCAGGGGAGAGTCTCCCAGACAGGCGGATAGAAACATTGCCTATTCGACGTGTTATTCCGTTTATCAGTTGTTATAGAAGTTTGGAGTTCTGAGATTCAGAGCTTTTCTTGGGCTGACAGTCAAAAATTGCTATATTACGAGTCCAAAGACGTGGGAGGTATTAGTCAGTTAAACATGACAAGATACAGTCTTGTTCTTGTCTTGACAAATCCCGCCAAGAGATGCCATTTATGTGCTTTCATATGAAACTTTGTGAATCTGAAGCTCTACTCACTAGCGACAACCTAGTTAAGCACTCTGAAGAAGCTGGGAAGACCTTAGTGAAATCTTGAATTGCGACAAGTGACAAGGCTATAGGCGTTGTGTAACATTGTGTAACATAAGGGAGTCTTTGACGACGCCGTGATGTAGCAAGATAGTGCATTGGGTACTTGGGACTTGGACTTGAGATAGTATACTTAGTTTCCATATCCGTGGCTATGCTGGTACCATTGCTTTCAAGGTATCATGTCCAAGGGTGCCAACTCTCGGAGCGACTTACAGGCAGGTGTGCAGAACTGTGATCTGCTGAGCAGGATGCTACTTCACTTATCCTACAGCACAACGGAAAGAGGAAGAGTGAGCATCATCAACATACAGTATTATCCAGTATGAACATCAGATTATATATCTATGTGCTTATTTAATACACGACCTTCTTTCTTTCTCATGCGGCATATGGCGCAGGCGCAGGTCTCAGTGGCCAGATGTATTTTTGGCATATGACAAGCAACCCAGACCGCAAATAGCGATAGATGCAGCACATATCATATGGCAGATAACTAAGATAACTAAGAGCGTGGAGTTGGAAGCGCATCGCATTGGTTCAAATTGAATAGTAAGAGGGGTAGTCCATCTCTGCGTGCAAGTACTCGATGATTAATCAACCACATATTAGGGTTAATATTTTATAGGGTCTAAAGATAGGCATTTCCCCCCCCCCCAGTCGCTTGGTCATGTAGATAACGGAAAGTTGCAAGAAAAGGCCATCAACCCTGTTTTGCGTATAGTACAGCACGGCTTCCTAAAGATAGGGAGACAAGTGAATGTGGGGGGAGGGGAGCAATGTGACTGACGCAAAGTCTTTCAAGGAGTTGAGAGTCAGACAGACAAAACGGGATAGTTGCATTCAGGTGCGTTGAAGAGACAGTAAGATAGGCAACAAAGTGGAAGTGGCCATCTTGAGTTTTTTTCTTTTAGATGTTGCGGTTAAATGGCTATAGGAAGTGAGGCTCTTTTTTCCTCCCTGTTAAGCCCGAGCTTGGAGTTAGGGATGAACGGGAGAGGATTGTAAAAGACCGTGGTCTGTGTGGAAGAGGAAGAAGGAAAGCGTGGGATGTGTACAGTAAGTACTACGTAGGTAGGTAGTAAAGTCATGCATCATAAACGAGACGCCGATAACAAGAGAATTTACAGATAGCCTATATGAATGCAATGAATGGTACATATGGTGTGACGCAAGGTTCGCCAGGAAATAGAAATGGGTGACGGACAAGGCCAAGGTAGTGTGAACGTCCTTATCGAGAGGGTTTTGCTACAGATGTATGCTGCCTGCTTACGTTGAAGAGGAGATGAGACGCGGGGAAGGGGAAGAGGAACAGAGCAGGAGACAGAAGAATCTGCGAAAACCGATGGCTCCGCTGCTTGCATTATTCGTTTTACAAACACACACATGTTTACCACCTCTTTTATAGCCCTTTCTTTCGCCTTCTCTCTTTTTCTAATGCCTTGATCGTGCCTCGGAAGTCTCTCGACTTTTCCTCCTTTTTCTCTTGTTCGTCAAGAGAAATAGCCCATATTGGCAGAAAAGTGGAGAACAGTTGCTCAACTCTTTCCTAATCTGAACCATTTTCACATGTCAAAAAAAAAAAGAGATGAAGCTAGAGAAGCTCAGACTCCGTAGGAGGAAAAAATAGAAGGGTAGGGCTACTTCCTGCTATGGCTTGCTACCTTTTTATTTCGTACTTCTGACGTGTTGGCCAGGTAATTCATAATTGGCCATGATTGTAAAAACTTCTCGCATTTAGCACCTTTTTTGGTAGCTGTGTGGGAACTAAGATCTCGCAGCTTCCCTGTGTCAGTCATACATTTAGCTTCGCCTCATGGCCCCACTCCGATTTCCCGCTACACTACTTACGTTGACTACGAGCTACTGAATGGATGAATGACATGGCGCAACATTACAGGATCGGGCTTCATGTCAGGCTCTCAACATGATAATGCTTGAGAGAGATGGCCCAACGCTGGGAACGGTGTGTCGAGAAGAGTAAGCAAGCTCCTTTGAGGCAAGACACAAACCATAACTGAGTGTAATGTGCGGTACATGTGTGCGTGGGTATTGGAGCCTCCCGTTTTCTGCTGTACCGCCACCCCTTATCTTGCTACTGCTGAGCCAAGAATTCACTGTGGGGCGTCTTGATCCAGAGCAGCCAGTTAGAGGATTCTAGCATCCTCCCCCACCCCTTGCTGTTCAAGCAAACAAAAACAGTCCAGGGTAAATAAAAAAGGAAAAAAGTACCACGCAATCTTTCACATGTAATAAAGGAAGGGAAGAGACGGAACTTGTATTTTTGTACTGGTACAACGAAAAAAAAAAAAGAACAGTCCAGAGCTAAAACAGTAGTTGCCCTCCCATCACCCGTTCCTTTCCTAAAACCAGAAAGGAAGAAAAGCATGTGAAATGGAGCAACTGCGTCAGATTCTTGCACGTGCCTGCCGTTTTGATTGGGAGCCCGATGGGCTGATTTGACGTCGTGCTTATCACGTCCTGGCCGCTTTGTATATATTAAGATAGATGCCCGCGCTCTTCGCTGGCCGTTTCTTGTTCTTGATTAATTTGTCTTTGTTTTTCTACCATCTGCATTTTACCATCATAGTCTTGACATTTGTTCTGGAAATATCGCAAATTCTTCTGCCTGACCTCTCTTGTCAATAATAGTTTCACATTTCATCATGGCCGCCACCGACGCCTCGCACAAGACGCTGACCGTTGAGGTCAACTCAGCTTTCCTTAAGGTATGTTTTATATATAAAAAAAGCGTCTCAATTGCAGGGAAACACCGTTGCTGACATTGTCGATTTTTCCGCTCCCTCAGCATCTTCTTGACTACCCTATCGTCAAAGATGGCGTGGACACCGTCACCACTAGCCCCTACACCAAGAATACCTACGTGCAGAAATCCATTGCTTTGGGCGATTCCGCTTACAAGACATTTGCCGTCCCTGTGCTAAGCTACATCTCCAAGCCGTACCAGTACGTGCAGCCATATGTCAAAAAAGCCGATTCGATTGGCGATGAGACGCTTTCCAAGGTCGATGCGCGCTTCCCCGCTTTCAAGAAGCCGACGAGCGAGCTGTATGCCGAGGCTCGCTCGACCGTGCTCATGCCGTACCAGAAGACGGTTGAAGGCCGCAACCACGTATTGAGCACATACAACGAGGAACGCAAGAAGCTGGGCACCGACGGCCTGGTGGCCTACACTAAGGCTTTGGTGGGAACAGCCTTTGTGCTGGGCTCGGAGGGCTTTGCCTGGGCAAATTCTACGTTTAAGAAAGAGGCCTCGAAGCCCACCGAAGCTGCCGAGAAGTAATTCAAGCAGCAAGAACTAACTCTTACGAGCCCCAAGAGTCTACACGGATCTCATTGGCTTTCGGATTTGTCTGCCTAAGTTGCCGGAAAAAAATTTAAAAAAATTTAATGGTATCGGAAGAAGGGGAGATACAATAAGCCTTGGCGTGGAGTATTGGTGTTTTTTTCTTTTCTTTTCTGTTTCTGCTCCCCCTAGAGGCATTGATTAGCCGGAAGTTTCTAGTGCGGCTGAGCGGAAAGGTCTCTTGCTGCAGCTTGTACCGAGCTCAGTCCAGGCCTTATATCTGTTTTTGGTTAGATTTCTTATTTTCTTCTTTCGTTTTTGGATCTGTTTTTGGATCTGTTTTTCATGTTGAGTCACGAACTGTTTTTTACAACTAGTTTTCATGTCTTCTTTGGCGAATATGAGTAGACACAAAATTATAAATTACAAATAATTCCGCCAATTTTGGTTCTGATCAACAACATAACATGTAGCTGTCGGTGAGCGAGAGGCTTGATCTGAACGAAGATGACGATGGCCATGCCACGTGACCAGCCCAACCCCTGAATTACCAAGATATTAGTAGGGTTAAAACAGTCGCTTTGCCACTGCTTACATAAGTTTTAGTAAGAAGTGGACGAGCTCCTCATCGATCTGTATTAGGCTTTTCTGTACCTTGGTAAATGTTCCGTCATGTGCTGTCAGCTCTTTCTAATCGACAAGAGAGATGCAATGGAGCAAAAGGAAGTTAAATGAAAGACAAAAAGAAGAACGTGGAAAACAGAGGACTAAGTACTCGCTAAAGCTGCTGAGATTATATGTGATTACATCACCTCCCTAGGGATATTAGCAAAGCATTATGGCAGCTGTGATAACCTTGGACCTGCTTTCTGTGGAGATATTCCTAACTCAAGGCTGCTTTGCTGGTCGTATTGCCTGCTTATTGAATCTATCCCCTCTTAATGCCTAAACTTTTGTCTATAAAACGCTCGTGTCCCCGACCTCGTCAACCAGAAGCCACCATGAAATTTACCCTCAGCATTATCACCCTTTCCGTTGCATTGTTTGCTGCTACCTACCGGACTTCATATCAGAACATTGTTGCTTGTTGGATACTGTCACTTGCTAGACGCTTAGACATTGCCTATTTACCAGCCTTGTGTCCATCTACTGATTCGTTAATCTCTACAATTCCCAGCCACCCTCCAATTCACCTTTCATCCCCCGAGATGTCCATCCCACGTGCTATTCGAAAGATCTTCCTGGCCGCCGAGCAAGCAGAAGGAATGGGTGCAAAGGTGCGCCGCTCTGTTGGCACAGCCAACCTGCGAAACTTCTCTCCATTCCTCATGCTTGACCACTTCAGCATCAAACCAGGCGCCGGCTTCCCTGATCACCCACACCGTGGCCAGGAGACCATTACATACTTACTCGAGGGCGCTGTTGATCACGAAGACTTTGCCGGAAATGCGGGCACCATTCACTCGGGCGACCTGCAGTTCATGACTGCCGGCCGTGGTATTGTGCATGCTGAAATGCCCGCCCAGAACAAGGACGGCTCGGCTAATGTCGGCCTACAGCTGTGGGTTGATCTTCCTGCAAATCTCAAGAACTGCGAGCCACGATACCGTGACTTACGTGCCAAGGAGATCCCCACCGGCACGTTTGATGACGGGCGGATTGTCGTCAAGGTTATTTCAGGCCAGAGCAACGGTATCGACTCAGTCAAGGACCTAGCCTACACACCTGTATGGATTCTGGACTTCACCGTCAAGCCAGGCGGCAAAATGTCACAGACGCTGCCAAAGGGCTGGAATGCCTTTGCCTATGTTCTCGATGGCAAGGCCACCTTTGGAGCTGGCGAGGACAAGAAGGTTGTGGACATGTATCACAACGTAGTGTTTGAGCAAGCCGGCGACACTGTGGAGTTTGCCGTCGACGAGGCGGCCGAAAAGGAATGTCGTTTTGGTAGGTCACGCCACCCCCTCCCCAATATAGATTACCGTGACGAGATAGATCCACAGTACTAACACCCGTTTCACTCAAGTTATTATTGCCGGTTCGCCCCTCGACCAGCCGATTGTGCAATATGGCCCATTTGTGGTCAGCTCACAGGACGATGTTTACAAGGCACTATTGGACTACCAGACATTTTCAAATGGATTTGAGAGAGCGCGCGATTGGGAGAGCCAGATTGGAAAGACCATGAAGACTTGAAGGATAGTACCCAGTTGATTTGTTTTTGTCTTTAGCAAAGCTCGATTATGTTTTGTATTAGATATATATATTTAATGGTACATTCGTACTACATGGTGCTGTGAAATTGCCATTCAAGAAATTGCCTTTTCCTTTTCGTGATACCACATGTAGATGCTCTTCACTTTTTGCCATTTTGCCCAATACGTATGGTTTCGATGTAGGATATCACAATGACGTCATGTAAGGCGGGCTAGCGCCTGTGATCTCAGTGGCACCCAAGGTTTAATATGATTATAGACTTATTGAATGTATTGAAACTACTATAGTAGTTTTTTGCCAACGGAGAATTCTGCAGATATCTGGCAGAATTCCTTGCTGGCAAGTAGATTCTAATAGTCATACACCCTCCTGGTTTTGGCTCGAAGAGTGGCAGCCTCGGGGTGCTTGCTATTCAATATTAGAGATAGAATCCAAGGAGCAAAGAGAAAAAGAAAAAAAAAACAAAACCTATCCCTGAGTCGTCCGTCCATTACCTCCCTAGTCGTTACTATATTTAAATTTCATTACTGGCTCCGCTCTGGTATGGCAGCAGTCTAACTGCCCCGAGTGTTTGGTCATAACCAAGATACAGGGAATTAAAAACCTGAAGACATGATCTGGCTGGAGCATCATAGCCATATTTGGGGTAGCCATGCTAGTCAGCGTGTTCACCCAGACTGCAATGGCGCTACTAGTAGCAATGGCGGCGTTTACAGAAGCAGAGCGGCAGCAATGGCAGCAAAGATTCCAGCAGGCAGACCAGTGAACTTGGAGGCAAAGCTGCCCGAGTCGCCCGTAGACGATGAGGAAGAGCCATCAGTGCTGGTGGCTGACGAGTCACTGCCATCAGTGGCGGTAGAGTCAGAGCCGCCGTCGGTAGAGGAAGCAGAGCCATCAGTGGAAGTGGCGTCAGAGTCACCAGTGGAAGAGGCACCAGCAGAGCTAGTGACAGTGGTAAGGGTGGTGGCATCACCGCCAGTAGCAGTGCCAGTGCCAGTGGCACTAGAGTCATCGCCCGAGCCGGTACCGGTAGCGGAAGAAGAATCGCCTGTGGCAGTGGCGGTAGAACCGTCAGAGCCGGAGGAAGATCCAGAGCCACCACCACCAACAACACCGCCACCGTTGGAGTCAGAGGTGCCGGTAGCTGAGGCCGAGGCACCCGAGCCTGTGGCATCAGAGCCCGAATCAGAGCCGGCAGTGGTGGTAGCAGAGCTGTCGCCAGAGCCGGATCCAGTGCCAGTGGCGGCGGAGCCGGACAGGCCAGTCAGAGTAGACAGCTCGACACCAGCAGAGCCGCAGACAGTCACACCGTTGGCAATAGCCGCAGCAGCATCTTCAGAACTGCCGCAGGACTCATTGGAGCAGTCACGGATACCGTAGATGAAGTTGGTGTTGCGGCACAGGCAGGCAGTGTCCGAGGCCGAGCAGCCTAGGCTGGGGGCCAGAGAGAGCATGTTGTTCAGGCAGTTGGTCTAGAATTTGTTAGTTATGAGTGGCCATCAAGCAAGATTCACCGGGAGGGGATCTTTGGAACATAATGGGTTAGGGGGCAATGGAACTTACACCGCAAGCAGGGACGTTCTGAGCAACAGAAGTGGCAACCATGGTGGCAGCCAGGACGGTGGTAGTGAAAGACTTCATTTTGAATATAATTACGGAGAGGGGAATAAAGTAAAAAAGAAATCTAAGAGAAAAATATCAGTATAAAGATAATCAAGACGATGAATATGGAAAGAAGTTGGAAAAAAGAGAGAGTGACGAGCTCGGGGGTCCCGACGACTTTTGTCTTCCCCCGGCTCTGTCATGTCACGCTCCCTAGCCAATCACAGACTGCATATTCGGCTGGCCATAATGAGGGCTCTGATTCGATTGCAGCCGCCGTGCAACAGCGTGCAGACTCGAGGCAGCTCAAAGAAACCCAAGACATGCATCATGGAACACAAGCACTAAAGGCATCCAAGAGCCAGCTTTGGTTCAGATGAAATGAAATGGCGTGAATACCGAGGCCCGGGCAAGGAAGAATATGAACAAGGGAGTGAGAGGAGAGAGGCGTAGTGAGAGAGAGAGAGAGAGAACAAAGCAAGAATCAAGGGATGGAAGGTTTGTGTTGTGGTGATGGTGACCCGGGTCTGCAGAGCGAGTGGACCGACGATCGTCACACAGCACACGAAGCAAGGTGGGAGACAACAGCAAAAGGAAGAAAAGTGGAAGAAAGGGAGACAGGATAAGCCACAAGAGGTAGCTGTGACAGCAAGGGGACCCAGAAAGACTCACAAATAAGAAAAATTAATAAAGAATTAAGATAAGAAGAAAAGAAAAGCTTGTCAATTATACCTTGGGAGTTCGGTGGTGAGTGAGAGAGACAAGAAGGTGGTCATCCGGGGAGGGGGGACAGATGGTATTAAATACATAATCTGGGCTTATACTAGACTTTTACAGGACAGACTAACAGAGCTGTGATTTGCCTTGAAGCCTAAGCTTGACGTTGGTTGACAAGCCGGAGGACCAAGATAAAAAAGGGATACTATTCTCTTTCCTTTTTCATTTTTACCCTTTCTGGTCTAGCCTGACCATTGCCGTCACTTGCTCTCCCTTAATACTTTCCTTCCCATCTGAATCCAAGGAAAGCATACTAAGCAAAAGCAAAATCGCATCAAGGACGGGGCTGGGAGTGGGGAGGAGAGGAGAAAGGGAGGTCTTGTCCTGTATGTCTAGGCAGACAACGATGTGATTCTGGCTCTTGCTCTCGCTATAACTCCTACCAAGACTAAGCCAATGCTTTCCTTCCTGTCTAGCTGGAACTTGCAGCAGCAACAGCGTATGCACGTTTTCAGCCACAAGGGGCCTCCCCACTGGCTTTTGATGCCCACAGTAAGGCGGGCTAAGCCTAAGCGATGCTTATCCACGAATTAAGAGAAAGAAGGTTGGCTAGCTAGCTGTTTCTGGGTGAATCATACAAGTAACTTACACGGCCGGGGTGAGATCGGAGCCTGCAAGGCTAGTTTTTATTTGACTGACCTGCGAGGTGTTAGTTGTGCTATATTGAAGTTCACGTGGTCCCTGAAATGCCTTTGCTGGGGATTTCTTTATCGTTCTTTTCTTTCTTTTCTATCTATACTCTCTCACACACAGAAAATGGTATCACGGCCTTGAAACTTACAGCAGCCGCCCATCGAAGATCGAGAAGGAAGAAAAAATGCCCCTGTGTCGTTTATTGGCCCATTAATTTCAACTAACACCCAATAATGGCAAGAACGAACGAACGGCAACTGCTTCCTTAACCTAGGAACCTGACTCGACGACTCGGTCTATTTGCTTTCGTCCGAGATTTGTTGTGCTTCCTGCCCTCCCTCCCTCCTTTCCTTTCCTTCCTTTCGCTTTCCTTCGCTTTTTCCTTTTATCTTATCATGCGATTTCCTAAATTGTAGACTGTTTGAATGTGCAGCAACTACCAGTGGTATTTTGTTGCATTTTATCGTTATTATTATTATTATTTCTTCGTTTCTCTGACTTGACTTACTGACGACCCACGCGTCTTACATGAAAAAGGTAGACCTTTTGCCGGACTTTGATGGGTTTTATGTCCACACTTTTTGCCATCTCCGCTTAGATTATGTCATTGAGGCATTTTGGCTAGAGGGAAAAGTTTAAAGAGGAAATCAGACGCTTTTGTTTTCAAGCTTTGAGTGGCGTTGATGACGCGGGCTTCGGCAATCTCTTCTTTCTTTCCTCGTCTTGTTTATGTTTTCTTGTACTTCATTGCAAGCTGACAGGATATTTTAATCCTGACCTAGCTGGGCTGGGCTGGGCTGGGGGAGGGGGAAGGGGGGGGGGGGGTCCTTTCAACGCGCCTTCTTCCCACTGAGTGGCAGAAGTTGAGGTTACGTCAAGAGTGAACCTACTGTTCTCTTGATGTCCCTCTCTGTTTCTAGATCTTGCCACGCCTCTATTCCTCTTTTACTTTCATTTTACCAAAACACGTCTTGTAAACGCTCCCCCTCCTCCCAAGGAGCTGTGCAGCTCGTCAAAGGCATGACCAATTGACCAGCAAAGAGATTGCAACCAAAGTACATCATGCCATGCCGTCTTCAAATATTTCTATTTTCCTATTCTTTATTGATGTATTGATGTCCATTCAAGGTTTTTTCCGTGGCATTCGGCCGCGTGCTGTTGCACTGACCAGAATTGATTCGTCCTGCTCTCTTTTCCCCTGGTCCTGGATCTTACCCTAGACCGTTGTCTTCTACTCCTACGCCGTCTTTTTTTTTTCTATCTCTCTCTCTCGTGCTTCATTTCAAAGCACTCTCAAACTTCCTTATGCCCTCCCTCTAAAGTTTAGATCTATAGCTAGTCTGTCTAGGAATTGCAAAAAAGGAGAGCTCAAATTTCGGCAATATGGAAACGGTCTTCGTGCTCTACTTCCTTATTATCAGCTCCTTTTCTTTTTCCAACGCTTGCAGTGTAGCAAGTAAAGTATTAAACTATAGTAATCAAAGAATAATAAAGTAGCCCGTATCAAAACAAGGCTTCGTCTGCGAGTGATCCCATTCATGCCCTCGCC
Organism: Ceratocystis destructans; assembly: GCA_038407095.1. NCBI lineage: Eukaryota > Fungi > Ascomycota > Sordariomycetes > Microascales > Ceratocystidaceae > Ceratocystis > Ceratocystis destructans. The sequence continues at coordinate 49,640 of JAXASZ010000463.1, forward strand.
ACCTAAAAGAGGCCACCTGCTATCCATCAGACACAACAATTCAAATCGAAACTGCTCCATAACTGATACTGAGAGCCTTGCAAAGCGCTTTTCTAGTCTTGACTGTCTTCAGCTGCATTTAGGCCTAAAGGACCAGGGTGGGGAGCAAATGCGGTTCAAGCGCATGGAACTAAAGGCGAGCTACTCAGCTTTCCAGCTGGACAAGGGAGTAGGTGACCCACATTTAGATACCTAGGACGACAACACAATCAAAGCCAGCCAGCCCAACGATGCTGGTGGGACTCTCTCTATTGAACAACGAAGCCTATAAACAAATGAGCCGGGCCCGTGCCTAGTTAGGTCGGTTGCAACTACAAGGGCTGTCTGTTCTGCTCATTCAGACTGGCTCTACCGGGGTCAACTAGCGCTTGGGGCTACATAAGTACTTTGCACTTGAATTTCACCTCTCGCACTTGCATTAGGAGAAGGCACTAAATCATACAGAAAGATCGACAAGTAGAGCTAAACAAGGGTGTTCATCTGCCAAAAATCGCAAACAAACCCGACTCCTGGACCTTCTTCAACTTCCCTTCAGTTTTTCATGTTCATCTTCTTGTCTTGTCGATCTCTTTTCATATTATTCCTGTTTCCCGCATGAGTAGAAAGAGAGCATTCCCCCAAAAGTAGCGGTCTATTCAGAAGCCCTTTGGATTTTATCAACGCATGCAAGCAAGCCAACAACGCAACAGACAATACATTACGGCAGAAATGGCTGTTCAATGCCAATCCTATGGTGCAGCAAAGCCGAATTTCCTGATTCGTCATTTACATTCCCTTTGCCTCTTTACCCTTGAAGCTAAGTGAGGCCTTTGTTTTCGCTCTCTTGCTATTCAAGGGAGACCAAGAAACTCATAACATGAACCATGGGCAAAAGCCAAATCAACGAGAGTTCGTAAGAGGTAACTGCCAAGTGCGTGAGTAAAAAGAGGACGAAATAAAAGGGAATTCATGGACTCGGTTGCGGGTAGTTGCCCCCGTTTCATTTTTGCGAGGCTCGATCTTTCCCATTTTCAACCTGGTCCGGACGTCAAGCTACGATTATATGCCTTCCTATATGAAGAATGAATAAACTTCCGGTCACTCTTCTACTTTTAGCTTTACCCTAAAGTGCCAGCTCATTCTCTGCAATGCTGGTATATGCAACATAGGTGTCTCTCCCCCCCCCCCCGGCCCATATTCTGTGGCTGGGATCCCTAGGTCAAAATAGACTCTGATCTGCATACTGACTGTTTAGTTTGCAAGGTACGCTACAGCGGGCCCGGACATCCATGACTTCGGGGTTATGTCAAAACAAGAGGACTAGATAAAAAAGAGACAAGTAAAGAAGAAAAGCAACGGGAAAGTAGGCTATAGGACATGGAGTACGGACAACTGGAACCCCCGTTCGAGTTCCTGTGCCCTCGCTTTGAATTGAATAGACATGAATTGAGCCACAACGGCCCCGCGCTTATTCGGATTGTCTACATCATACGTATTTGTAACCAAGTAAGCTGAGTTGAATGGCAAGGTAGATTATCTGAGCCGGCGGCATTGACGCGCAAGCAGGTTGCCATCCATAAAGTGAACCGTAAGATCTGTACAGCCCAACCACCGGCATTTCAATTATTTGATGCAAGGTAACAAGCTCTGGCTATTCAATACTTGTTTCTTGTCTAGGTCGGCATATTCTTTTCCTTGGACTGGCGCTAGGATAAGGAACCAGCTTGGACTCAGGTCTTGGTACTGTCCAGCTTGTGTAGAATTTTCTAAGGGAAAGAGAGTGAGAGAGTGTGAAATGGGCTTCCACGCTTCTGTCTACATGTCATTCCAATTTTTGGCCCTCCTCCCCCCCCCTCACTTTTGCCCCCTTATCCTCCCTCTCCGTACCATCTTGTCTTGATCTTTTTTGCGTCTCTTTCTCCTTCCACAAAGTCCGCGGTTTCACCAGCAAATCCATAGCTAATCAAATTTCATCAGGCTAATAGCTAGTCTAGCAAATCCTCACCTAGAAAAGGGTTTTATCTTGTGTCTTTAGACTTCTTTCCTTTCTGTTGGACTTGGCTGAGCTGTGTAAGCTTGAGCGTTTAGGCGACAAATGGAGAAGTTAGTCAACTGACTAGCCTAGGGTTTATTTCTTCAATCTTCCTTGTCTCGCTCTAATTTTAAAATGAGAGACAAGATCGGGTTAGACGTAGACACAAACATAAGGGGTGATGGTTGTGTGTCTTGATTTTGGCGATGCCGCCTATAGCATACACTTATAGGGGGAGCATGGCTTGAAACTAAACGTTACGATATACCCTACTATGTAAATGCTAGTACAGAGGATGTAGGAAATGTTATTGTAGAAAAAAGAATTTATAACAAATAATAGCTCGCAAAGTCAGAATAAAGAAAGATAACGAACCCCAAAAACATGATACTCATCAAGAAGACAATAATCCCAACCCAGAAACAAAGTGTATGCCAAGTCTCAAAAGCAAAGTCCCTCATCAATCATCCCTGGGTTATATAATATAACATGAAAAATCAAAAGCATGATACATGGTAAATAACCCTATCCAGGCAAGATACATGCACGATAACAAAATCTCAATACTTCTAACCACTGCACATGACACATGACTCTGGGTTCGCAATGCTGCACTCCAGAACAGCGTCCGAGTAGATGTTGCCTTCACGGTCTTTACTGTCACTTGCAGCATCTTCCTCTTGCGTTTCGGCCTTTTTCTCTAGAGACGCATCGGGCACCTCCGCGGTTTCTGCTGTAGGCTCAGTAGGAAGAGACTTGGGGCTGCTATCTTCATGCTCAGCCACCGCGAGAGTCTTAGTGGTCAGGGGGCGGGCAGTCGAGGCATTGACTACAGGCGATGCCGTGGTAGCATCTTCGGAGCGGGACAACATCGAGGACATGTAACTGGTGCCAGATGGAGGGGCACGTCTCTTCAGACCAGATAGAGCTTTCTCCTTGACACCATTGTTCTCAGATGCTACAAGAGCCTCCTGGTCCACGGTGAATTGGATGGGTGCAGCAGCAGCCTGCGTACGTAGGTAGTACATACCCGTCTTGAGGCCCAGTTTCCAGCCGGCAAAGTGCATACTGGTGATCTTGCCCATGGTGGGATCTTTCATGTGAATGTTTAGAGACTGCGATTGGTCAATGAAAGCACCACGGTCAGCAGCCATTTGTACAACTGTACGCTGGGAAATCTCCCAAACCGTCTTGTACAGAGCTTTAATATCAGCAGGAATGCTGGAAATGTTCTGAATGGAGCCGTTGTCGGCGATAATGCGATTCTTCATATTGTCAGACCATAGACCAAGATCGACCAGGTCACGTAGAAGCCAGGGGTTGACGACCTGGAACTCGCCAGCAAGAACGCGGCGCTGGTAGATATTGGACGTGTAGGGTTCGAAGCACTCATTGTTGCCAAGAATCTGTGATGTGCTAGCTGTAGGCATGGGTGCAACAAGAAGAGAATTGCGCACACCATGCTGTTTAATCTTCTCCTTCAGAGAAGTCCAATCCCACAGGTCACTAGGAGTCACATCCCACATATCAAACTGCAGGATGCCTTGGGAGACAGGAGAACCCTCATAGGTCGAGTAAGTGCCCTCGGTCTGGGCGATTTCCATCGAAGCAGTCAATGCAGCGTGGTAGATGGTTTCAAATATTTGCTTGTTGAGCTGGCGTGCTTCAGGGGACTCAAAAGGCATGCGTAGAGCAAGGAAAGCATCAGCCAAACCTTGCACACCAACACCAATGGGACGATGGCGCATGTTGCTGTTGTGAGCTTCCTGTACAGGATAGTGGTTCACATCAATGATGCGGTTCAGGTTGCGAACAACAACCTGGGTGACTTCGTGTAGCTTCTTAAAGTCATACTCACCCTTGTTGTAGTCCACGAAGGAAGGCAGGGCGAGAGATGCTAGGTTGCACACAGCGACCTCATCAGGGGCACAGTACTCAATAATCTCAGTGCATAGGTTAGAGCTGCGAATGGTACCGAGATTTTTCTGATTGCTCTTGCGGTTGCAGTGGTCTTTGTAAAGCATGAAAGGGTTGCCAGTTTCAGTCTGGGCCTCCAGGATGGCATACCACAGCTTCTGGGCCTTGACAACCATGCGACCGCGACCCTCCTTCTCGTACTTTTCATACAGAGCCTCAAACTCCTCGCCATAGCAGTCTGCCAAGCCGGGGCATTCATTGGGGCACATGAGCGTCCAGTCCTCATTCTTCTCAACACGCTTCATGAACAGGTCACAGATCCAGAGGGCCATGAAAAGATCACGAGCACGAACTTCTTCCTTTCCGTGGTTCTTGCGTAGGTCGAGGAACTCAAAGACATCAGCATGCCAAGGCTCGAGGTAAATAGCAAAGGCTCCGGGTCGCTTGTTTCCACCCTGGTCAACATAACGGGCGGTGTTGTTGAAAACACGGAGCATGGGAACAATGCCGTTTGAAGTACCGTTAGTGCCAGCAATGTAGGAGCCAGTGGCACGAATACGGTGAACATTGAGACCGATACCACCGGCCATCTTGGAAATCATGGCGCAAGTCTTGAGGGTATCGTAAATGCCTTCGATACTGTCATCTTTCATGTCAACTAGGAAACATGAAGACAACTGCGCCTGAGGAGTACCGGCATTGAAGAGCGTAGGTGATGCGTGAGTGAAGAACTTGCTAGACATAAGGTTGTAGGTTTCAAGCACGCGTTCGACATTGTCACCCCAAATACCCACAGCAACACGCATTATCATGTGCTGAGGACGTTCAACGATCTTGCCGTCAAGTTTGAGCAGATACGAACGCTCGAGCGTCTTGAAGCCAAAGTACTGGTAGTTGAAGTCACGATCGTACACGATGGCAGAGTCCAGCTCATCCTTGTGACGCATAATGCACTCATATGTCTCTTTGGAGATCATAGGAGACGCCTTGCGGTTGGCGGGGTTAACATAATGGTAGAGGTCAGACACCACTGACGACCATTGCTTCTTGGTTTGCTTGTGAAGATTAGAGACAGCAATACGGGCAGCCAGAATGGCATAATCGGGATGGGTGACGGTCATGTAGGCGGCAGTTTCGGCAGCCTATGATAGAAATAGGTTAGAAATGGCGTCTTTGTCTTGGCTTGGAGTAAAGACCGAAGCGAGAAAACGGGGCAGAACGGAGGAGGGAGATACTCACCAGATCGTCAAGCTGAGCAGTGGTCACACCGCCGTAAACACCAGAAATAACCTTTTGGGTAATGGCGACGGGATCAACATGGTCCATGTCAAGGCCATAACAAAGACGCGAGACACGAGCTGTGATCTTGTCGAACTGAACACGTTCCTGGCGGCCATCTATAAAGCAACGTAGATTAGCGATTAGAGCCCAAGTTCGGCAAAACAAGTCATCCTAAAGAAGAAAAGAGCTTACCGCGCTTCCGGACAAACATCTTGACTTTTGTAGACGAAGTTGGTGTCGGTAAGAGAGGGAGGGGTAGGAGATGACAAAGGCGGTGTGGGTGTGGTATGTATTAGAGGTTTTTGTATGTGTATATGACACTTGAGTTCACAGAGTATTCAAAGTAAACGCTAGTATCATGTGGAAGAGAAAAACAACACGGGGTTTATACAAAGGGTAGAGTAGCAAGAGCAAATGTGAATTGCTGGTGATGATGATGCAAAAGATAGACACAACAAAACGGAAACAGGCCACAGCGAGGAGGGGGCTTTAAGCTTTAAGAGTCTTGCAAGCCAAGTATTGACTGCCCAGCAACAGTTAAAGTGGGTTTTCTAGACGCGACAAAATGTTTTTAATTGCTTTTTTTTTCAAACTGTTCCGCTACTAGAAGAGTACATGGATGGGTGTGGTACAGAGATAGAAAGCTACAGTGCTTAAGGTGAGGGGCAGTGCTATCATAAAGGTTCTCCTCTAGTACATTCCTCTGGCGGGTAAAGTAGCCTTAAAGTACACCGACGTACTTGGTATAACTCGCTACGTGTACTAACGACGTGCGATAGCCCTTTATCTCTCGCTGGTTAGCCAGCAACCGAGACGCTTTATTGATGGAAGGATGCAGCCAAAACATCCCAGAAACACCATAACTCAATGTGAGTAAAGCCCTGGCTTGGTCTGTGCCATGAAAATCTATCCCTTGGGCAACGGTGACAAACAAGTTTTTCGTTTCCCACATAGAGAAGGCCACAAGACCAAAAATTCGCGCTCACTTAAGTATCCACCATTAGACGTGGCACTATTATCACGAAATCACGTGACTACCCCACCAGAGTTCTGGCAGCAACCCTCCGCTTGATAGTGCCAGATGCAGGCGACCAAGTTCAACATCCGGGCCCTGGTCTGACACTAATGATCAGACATCGGGCTGGCGTAGTCTTAAACCGACCTGTACTACTACTGGCTAAGCAATTCAGACAAGCCATGAGCATCTCAGCACAACCCCATCTAGCCAGTGGCAAACCGCAATTCATCGATGTGCGTTTCGCCCCTACTATAGCATAGCCTGACTATTGGGTCCATCACACCCCCACCAGTCGTTACTGCAACAGTATCAATCTCTAACTAACAGCTAACATCACTCTAGATAGGAATCAACCTAGCAGATCCCATTTTCAGAGGAATATATCATGGCCAACAGAGACACAATGACGACTTGTCAGCGGTAGTGCAGCGGGCTGTCGATGCCGGTTGCCAAAAGATGATCATCACTGGCTCGGACTTTGCGAGTATTAGAGATGCTACGGTCATTTCTAAACAATACTGTATGTCTTCTTGCTAGGACGAAAACCCAATTGAAATACTAAATTAACGCGATAATATAGCTGGAACTGTATTTAGAACGGCTGGTATACACCCTTGCTCTAGTGCCATTTTCGGGTCTGGCCCTCTGAGACCGAGTGAGGGACATGCTCCTGTTTGTGACCTAGATCTGGCAAAGGAGGAAGCCACAGAGGCTGTCCCGGATCAAGAGAGGACTGCAGCTGCTATAGCCCAACTTAAAAAATTGATTGATGAGTCTTCATCTAGTAAGGACCTAGTAGCCCTAGGCGAGTTCGGCCTTGATTACGACAGGCTTCACTATTGCAACAAGGCCATCCAAATGCATTCCTTTGACGAGCAACTAAAGCTGGCAGCCTCCATGAAACCGCAGCTACCGCTTTTCTTGCACTCACGCGCTGCTCACCGGGATTTTGTTGACCTTTTGAAAAAGCATTACGGCCCACGCCTTGAAAAACTAGAAAAGGGTGGCGTGGTTCATAGCTTCACAGGCACCATTGAAGAAATGACGGAACTAATGGACCTAGGCCTTTATATTGGCGTCAATGGCTGCAGCTTAAAGACTGCCGAGAACTGCGAGGCCGTGAAAGCCATCTCACTAAACCGCATCATGCTTGAAACTGACGGGCCTTGGTGTGAGGTTCGGCCCTCCCACGAGGGTTGGAAGTATTTACTCCCAAGCGAAGAGCATACACATGCCGATGTCGCATCTACTATCACTGACCCAAAAGTGCCGACCAAGAAAAAGAATCAGCCAAAGAAACCCGAGCCCAAGATTGCCGAGGCGACAGACATCTACAAGGTTGTCAAGAAGGAGAAATGGACAGAGGGGTGCATGGTGAAGGGTCGTAATGAGCCCTGTATGATTGGCCGCGTAGCGACAATTGTAGCGGGAATCAAGGGGATTACGGTTGAGGAGTTGTGCAAGCATGCGTGGGAAAATACAACCAAGGTCTTTCGTGTGGTGGATGACTGCAAGTAGTAGGACATTTCATCGGCTTGCACGTTCTGATTCCTTGTAAAAAGGAAGCTGTATCTGTAGTCCCAATGGCCTGTCACCTCCATACAACAATCTAGTCAAAACATTTGGCATTGCGCCCATCCCGTATTCAACAATTACATGCCGGTTCCTTTATGCCCACGAATCCTCCCCCCAACTACGGTACCAAAGGTTACTCCCCCTTCACCTGTCATCCAACCAGGCATCTTCTCTCCATCTATAGCACCGGCTTCGACCAACTGCCTTATACCAGCAAAGACGTGGCTGCCCGCAAAACAGAGCCGGACAGATGCTTTTGGAAGTTCTTCATTATGCTCACCATCTTCATCAGCACTCACAAGAGCATTTTCGAGGATGATGTCAAGTTGCTTGATCCCAACTCCATCATGAATGAGTGCAGATTTACCGAATCTACCCTCGGCTACGCGCCGTCGTCTCTTCACTGCTTTAGACTCTGGAGTGTCATGAAGTTTGTGTTTAGGCCCGGAATCAGAGTCCTGTATGTCACCAAGTGGCAACGATACAGGTAAAACTCTTTCTAGAGGCGTTTCCTTTTTCTTTTCGTCAGCATAAATGCTCCATCCGCCGCCAGCTGCATTGGTGCGGCCCGCGCTGCTTGTCTGCAATATGGCAGATAAGTTAGTAGAGGTAAAATCAGTGGCCTTGAGAGTAACTCTCTCTCTAGGCCGTGACAAAGCTTTAGGTATTCCATCAACAACTAGAGAGCGGATGCTTTTGGCATCAAAAGCTGAGTTAACCCCTCCTATGGAAGACGGTTTGGTGATGTACAGAAACGGCGCTGCATCAGGGAAGGCAATGTACATGATACGAGCAGTTTCAAGAGGAGAAGCAACAGTGCCTGCTTGGCTGCTCCAGTTGAAATTGTAAGGTGACTCAAGTATAACAACACGGAGAATTAGAAGTGGTAAAGAACGGTGTCGATCGAAGTGACAGTGTGTTTTGGTGTCTGGTAAAGCCTCTAGTTGGAGCCTTTCAAGAAACGTGGATGGATGAAATCGCGGAGTTTGCAGGCTTTTGTTGTCCACTCTATATACATCATGGCCATCGGGATGTGCGTGTGGTTGGACCTTTAGTGGCAGTATACGGTATGCTGTCCACTTTTGAGAAAGGGGATGGTCATAGAGATATTGGAAATCAGCCATTGCTAGCTGATACATAGTAACACCTTCTCGCCAGTCGCCTTCTAGCATGCGGTCAATTACTTCTCTTTTTGAACCCTTACGCTCCTGCATACTGGAATACAGATCTTGGAGCTCCTCTATGGAGTCCATTGGTGGGTAGAAATCTCCATCGTTGACATCACCTCGGTTCAAGACCGGGAATGAAACCTCTTGACTTTGGCTATCAAGCCAGTCTAAAGCTAAAGAGAGCAAGGATGATCTTGATAGTCTATTGAAAGAGCGCTGCACAAGAGGACTTGACGAGGAGACAGTAAAAGAAGATGGTATCCTTGCTGTGGTTGGAACAGACAATGCACGAGATGACATGGGAAGAAAGCAGAAAGAAAGAATGGGCTAATGGGGAATGATGATGATAACAAGGAACTGATGGGGGTATCAAAGAAATAAAGAAAAGCGATATACGAATGAGTTGTGCGTCGGATATCAATGAGTGACGTTCACAACAGCGACGCGTTTGGGTACGAGATAGGCTGTAGTTAGCTAAACTTTTGACTCGATGTGCCTGTATTACAGACGAGAGCTTGGAGTGGGGTGGGAATCATGTGATCACTCACGTGCTACTACACGTGACTAGAGGCATATCTACTTGTCCGTGAACTGGCTTACGACAGCCAGCAAATCTATACGATTCTGCATCACTTAGAAAAAATCGGACTTTTCCCATCATGAGTACGTTTTTACTGTCGTTTCCGTCTTGACTTTTTTTGAGATATATGTCGGCGTTGGACACCAACCTCGTTCGAAATGTGTCCAGCCAAGTAATGCCTGCGGCGAAATGCGATGCATGTTATCGTGACTCCTCTTGTTGGTGAACTATGAAACTACGACCCGCGCATAAGCCCGACATCTCTCCGATCGAAAGCTGCGCATTTTGTAGTGGAACTATTCGTTTATTGTGGCAGCGCAGCATAAAATGGCTTCACGGTTTTTTTGCTGCTCATTTTGTCAAACTCCCATCCTTCAAATCCAGCTTTAGAGCAAGCCCCGAGAAGGCTACCCGCAGGGATGAAAGGGCGTATCCAGTCAGTGTCAGTTAGCTGTGGGACAGTGGCGGCCATCTTGGCCAATAGAAATCTATGGGTGATAGGCTTGAATTATTAATCAATAGCAAGTCATGGCAGCCAAGGTTGCGGGTACTATATAGCCATCGCTGTACCTAGAACGTAAGTGTAAACCCCATATATTCTCCGGGTACTGCCACATAGGAGGGTACATTGATATATTTGATCCCACTTCGCTAGCACCGCAAATACGCAGCCAAGATAGGCTTAGTACGGGCCAGTATTCGGCCCAAAAGAACGAGGCACGGATTCCTTTCTCAAAAGAGCCACAGGCCAAACAAGGCCCAAGGGCCAGGCCAGGCCAAGGAGTCGCAACCAGTCATAATCTAGTTCCAAGTCCAGTGCAGGCGAGCTCAGTGTAGTATTGAGCATGACAAAAAAACAGCCGAATTTTTCTCTGCATTTTTTTTTGCCGCACAACAAATACAAGCGATACCGCCTGGCCGCCCTCTTTTGCTTACACTTCCTGATCTTTTTAGACTTTTCTCACCTCTTCTCTTCCTACTTAAAACCGTCACATCCGCCTCCTCTTAGCTCACAAGCTCGTTCTTGCTACTTTCCCCGTCTGTTCGCATTTCGTGAAGAAATTTGAGAACATCTTGCATTCCAGCTTTTTGTCTTCTACTGCCACCCAACCAAGAGCCATCTGATTGCTCTGTGCTGCGAACGACCGAACTTTTTCGTCACACTTTGTTTTATCCCATCTGTCGGCTGTATGGCTTCTTCGCTTCCATAAATCCAAGAAAGTTTCGCCCCACTATCTAGAATACATAGGCACTCTACTCACCACTCTCACGACCATCACAAAAGAAACATTCGTTGTTACCCGTTAATCGTCTCTATACCCAATACACTATGACATCTTACAGCAACGGCCGCCGTGCCCCCAATGCCACGCGCTACCTTAGCAACCTCAACATGCTGGATCCCACCGCCCCTGCTGCTGATGAATCATACAACCTCGAGTCAGATCTAGCCCTATTCACCAACGCCCAGTTCTTCGACTTTGACTCTGGTCAGAACACTGACTTCCAAGCGCCGCCTCCATCTACTGAGATCAAGCGCGAGCCTGTATCTGCCACGACTGCATCTCCTACTGAGATAGAAGATATTTCCTTCATTCCTGGTAAGTTGCGATATAGAAGCATCGTTTGTTTCTTTTTTTCTTCTTTGAACTACAGAATCGCTCTCTTCGTGAGCGAAATGGGTGACTACAAGTTGCGGTCGTCTTCTTCTTCCCTTCCCCCTTCACCTAACTTGTCACAGATCCCGGGTCTTTTGCGCATTTCCGCCGGATCGCAAAACTTATGTGGGGTCGTCCTACGCATCCTCCCTCCCTCCCTTTCTTCCCCCCCCCCCCCCCCCCCCCCCCCCCCCCCCCCCCCCGCGCCTCACTTACCAATCACATATCCCCTTCATCCTTATCCCGTAGCAGGACGTTCCGGGTCATCTGTCTTTACAGGCCCAGGTACTATCCATGCGCCCGACCTTACCTTTTAAGCTACCAAAGCTGGTTGTTTTTCTTTGTCATAAACCGTTGTCTATTAAAAAGCCATGCCAATATTCAAGCCTCTATGGCCGCCGATATTAGCCTGGATACCCGTGTGCACCAGCCCCACATTTTTGAGGCATCGCAAGAACAGCACACGATGATGCAATATCTCCAAATTTGGCTCCGTCCCAGCACAACACCCCCACCCCCCCAAAGACACACAAACCACGCAGCTAGTGCGCCAGCCTCATAAGCTACAGACTGCTGTACTTGCATACATGCCCTGCCATTTACGTTTCGGAATAGTACCCTATTTACTGCTGCTATTTTCCGCTTCACACACCACACACACAGAGCTTCTGCTGCCCCAGTATAAATTTACTGCGGGCTGAAGCGACCTACACGGATGAAGCGATTGAAGCTACGGCCAACGGAGTAATGGGACGGACTATTTCCAATTTTCAACCCTTCCCTTCGCTGTTGTTCTGTTGCATGAATGCCCTCTTTCGCAAAGGCCATTCATGTCTCGTCCATATAGTATTTGACGGCGCGTAGATATATGTATCTCTTCGACGTCTTGACACACATATACAAGCAGCCCTCTTGCCCCTTGAACATGCCCTTTTGCCTTCCTTTTACCGCCATCTCAAAATGATGCCCTTTTTCTCTCCTCCGCGCCAGCCATCTGCTGTCCAGGCTTTCCTTCTCTCCTTGTGTCCGTTGTAAATTCCACTCGTTTTAATATCACATGCTAACTCGCCCGTGACAGGTGATTTCAATTTTGACTTCTCCAATTCTTACACCACTTCTCTCTCTGACTTCTCTACCGATGGCCTTGGCCTGCCGCAAATGCAGCCTGCTGCTGCTACTATGTATCCTAGTAGCGTTCAGCAGTCTCAGGCGCAACAGCCAAACACATTTGTGCAGCCCGTAACGGGCAACCAGGCAATCGAGAAGCATTTGTCTGAGTCTCACCCGCCTGCTGCCCTCAACTTTGAGGAACGCTCTCGTCTTGCTGCTGAGGAGGACAAGCGGAGACGCAACACTGCTGCCTCTGCCCGTTTCCGCATCAAGAAGAAACAGCGCGAGCAGGCACTGGAAAAATCCGCCAAGGAGATGGCTCAGAAAGTTTCGGAGCTTGAGAACCATATTTCGCAGCTAGAGACTGAGAATAAGTGGCTGCGCAACATCCTACTTGAGAAGAACGAGAATAGCGAACACATTGCCGCTATTTTGGAGAAGGGCTCTCCTGGAAAGGACGAGGTGGATCGTGTAGCCAAGGATTTGGCTACCAAGGCACATTCAACTCTGACTCCTCCCATATAATAGCCGAGTCTCTTATGAGCTCATACTTTCTTTTCTTTTCTTCCTCTTTTCCTTTTCTTTCTTCCTACCATTTCTTCTAGTCTACTGAAAGTTATCATTTTGGCAGTTCAATACGTCTTCGTTTTCAGGAACAGGATCAAAAGACACTGCTGGGGTGGGTGGCTCGCAGGAGATTAACTCGAAAAAAGCCCAAAATAATGATTAACGAATCTGGATATTGGGTTTGGTTTTCCTCCTTTCTTCTACTTCTCCATTTCCCTTTTATCTAGTTTCCTTTTTCTGTTGTCCTTTCGGTATATGCTTGGATTTTTGCTTTTACTTTCATGACTCGGTGTTCTTTTCTGGTTTTCGGAATATCAATGGTGGCTATTTGTCTCTTGCTCTTGTTCTCTTCTAGTGCTTTTTTTTAACGAACATTATATTAGTCTATGCGTATATAACTATACACATTTTCCCAACTTCAGTTACAAAATCAAACAACTTAGTCCATAAGTGAGCTGTGCTTTGTGTCAGAGCCTGCATAACCTCCGAGCTTTTGAATGGGCATGTCAAGATGGTATGGGGATATCTTACCGGAGGTTTGTGCTATCCATAGTCGATTATAACCCTACAAGAACAGTCAGTCTCGTAGGCGTTCGTTACTTAAGGCTTCGTGTTTTCCGATTTTAGAGCAAGTACCACGCATCAGCCACCCATGGTCAGTTAAAAGTCAGGTTGTACAAAAGAGACAGTGCCTCATCACATTCCTGACGGATGTCGTGTCCCTTTTGAAACTAAGGATTTCTTGATGCTGCATCTTAAGCTCTTGTGGTTCGCAGTTCTGTCGGGCTTCATCATGGCTGAGGCGTCTCTCCTTTCAACTTGTTTAGGCGCAGCTTGTTTCGCTTCCCCAAAATCCGGAGTGTGTTTTTCTTCTCTATTTCGCTCATTGTACCCCAGTTATTGATTCTTGACACAGTCCCGTCTTGGTTGACGACAAGCGGACCAAGGCTATCAAGCTTCGCCTCGGCATTTCCATGGCTCATGTCTAGCTTGATATGGTCATCATTGCTAGTTGATGGCTCGGGCAGAGGTAGTGGGGCAGCCTGTGAAGAGGATTTAGAGAGCTCAGTTGCAGGTGATTGAGACATTGTGGCGCTATCTCCGAGTGTCTTGTTTGATTCGGATGAAGATGAAAACATCTTGACGAGAATCGGTACGCAAAGTGGGGAACTGACCGGTGTTTTTACAATACTTCTAGTAACAAATAGCCTCATATATGGGGCTAGAGAAAGAAGAGGCATTAGGATAATGGGGCCTATGACAAAGAAACAGGTTATATGGTCTTCTTGGGTCTTGTCTAGCACGTTGTTCAACAGGAAAACAAGCACATCTTATGTACCCAGATAGGCAGCGTTGGTGCTACAAGTCTTTCTTGTGGCTCCACTTTAGTTAGATCAGGTCTCCCAATCATGTTGCAGATCTGGCAAGGCTGTGCGCTGATGTGGACCGTTGTAGATAATGATGTGCGTATCTATCCGTTACTGTGAAAGGTTGGAAGCCTCGTGTTTGTTCTGGAATGATTTCATGAATCATAGCAATGCACGTCGGGCAATATCTCAAGGTGCTTATATGAATATATTTTAAATTATTCCCTTTTTTATTTGGTCACCATTATTTTTATGGTATTGCGTTCAAGCTTTATGTTCTCTCATTTACTGTTTGATTGCCCGCCCTACTCTCGTACAGCAGCTGGTGCCAGCTGTCGACCTGGGTCACTCCAACCTCTGCAACTTATAGTGGCAGCTCCCCTGAAGCTTAGTACATTTTGTCCAACCACTTCGCAATCACGTTGAGCCACACTGGGCCACCTTTTGGACTCTCCCCCCCCCCCCCCTACTACTCCACCTAACTCACTCTTCGTCCTTAGCAGCTACTCCTATATGACCACTCTCTCTCACTCCTCT